>APFE030524596.1:4115-65854 GCA_000404065.3 Pinus taeda
CCCGCCCCCCTCAACCCCCCCAGACAGGGGGGGGCTGCCGCCCCCCCTGTGACCCCCCCGCTGCGCAATCGGCGCGGCGAAGGGGGGGCTCCACCCCCCCTCTAACCCCCTGGTTCACTACGTAAGTTAGTCGTGGAAAGAATATAACACAACCCAACATGAAGGCGTCCGAATCAGATGCATGTTCCGACCTTGAGCTAGAACCTGACAAGGGGAATGGCAAAGGGAAGCAGATCATTGATGCAGATCCCAGCGCCACTGTTGCCACTGCCAAGATCCAGAAGAATGATCCCAAAGAGCCAGAGGAGGGGGAACGTCTTTTCCACTCACATATGTGGGTGAAGGGTTCAGCACTGCAATTCATTGTCGACAGTGGCAGCCAAAAGAACCTTATTTCAACAGAGGTCATGAAGCGGTTGGGCCTACCGACTACACCACACCCGCAGCCGTACAATATCGGGTGGCTTCATGAAGGACGAGATCTCAGAGTTCGCCAACAGTGCCGCCTTCCCTACAACATCAAACCATTCACATACGAGGTATTGTGTGATGTTACACCTCTGGATGTTTGTGATGTATTATTAGGCCAACCATACTTGTGGAGGCGACATGCTGTGTATGAGTCAAGGCCTCGTGCTGTCATTATTTCTTTGAGTAATTCATTATACAGGATACTAGAGATAAGCCCACCTACTGCCACCTCTCTTTGATCACTGCTAAGAGAGGCAACAAGCTCATATCACAGACCAGGAAATTCATCTGTATGGTTCACTCCCAAAGTAAGGGGAAGATCGTTGCTACATCCATGACCCCCGCAAAGGGTTCCTCCACGCAGCAGCAGCAGCAGAGGGATACAGTCATGACAGAACACAGAAACAAGTTCTCCTCACCCACAGGGGTACCACACAAGTTTCAGGTGGGCAACAAAGTCTGGTTGCATCGACAGAAAGAATGCCTTACCAGAACCCGTCAGAAGCTCAGACCACTCCAACATGGTCCTTACAGCAGTACCAAGGTTGTGGGGAACAATACTTTGGAGCACAGCATTCCTCCATTCCTTCACCTGCACCAAGTGTTCAATGTTGACCGTCGTCGACCATGCTTCCCACCATTACTGGACACATCAGAGATTGCACGACAAGTTCAGCAGATGGAGGAACTCAACGCAATGGGGACCATTGCTTCCTAAGGGGGGAGGAATGATCCAGGTGGATGTTGGTGGCCACCCACCTATCCATTTGGACCCCCACAATTGTCTCTTTCAGCATTTTCAATTTCCTTAATTGTAGCACAACTTACTATTTTTAGCAGTTTTTCGGGTCCTGAACTTCTGGAGCCGTTTTGAGGCCCAAAACGACGTTTTTTGGGAAATCTGGGGGCAACATGGGTCCATGGACCAATGTTGCCCTTCCCAAAGTGGTAGTTCTCGGATAGATCTTTCTAACGAGCTATCATACGCGTCAAACGGAGATCGTATGCCAAGTTACGACCCCGGGAAATTGATGTACCAATTTACCCAAAACGGGGCCCACAATTTGGCGTTTCATCTTCTAAGGGTCGGTTTTGGAATGTGAAGGGTTTTCCATTGTTTCTCAATAATAAATAGGCCTTCGAGCCTCATTGTAACACAAGTTCGGAACAGTTCAGAGACATGTAGCCGCACATCTCTTCTCAGAGATAAGCTACCATCGTCCTAGCTGGTTTATTTCCAATTTTGGTTGTAAGCATATTTCGGTATTTTCCATTAATGAAATGAAGTGTTATTTCCGCTGCATATCTTTATTTATGGTTATCGCATCTCTGTATTTATGGTTATCTCTATAATCTATTGCGTTCCTATTTAAATCCGGATCAACCCAACCATAGAATGATTAGCCAAATCTGTCTTCAACCATTAAACCCTGTGCCATATTCTAAGCATGGATGTGAGACTCCAACCAAGGAATCCCAAGACTAAACCACCTCATCCTCGTCAATAGAAACTAGGCTTTACGTAATCCATACCGAATCACTAGGCCAACACAATAAACATGTAATAACAGGATTTACCATGATGTCCACCCGATCACTAGGGCAAACAAGCATGTATGCTACCAGGTTTCTCCTCTTACACCGTGAGGAATTTTCATGTCTCCTAGTCTCTCAGGTTTTACCGAAATCCACACCAGGTCACTAGGCCCTAAACTAAGACCCACTCTCCAGGATTTACCGCATATACTAACCTGAGATTACTAGTCCCAATGGAGAGAAAACCGCCTCTTCGATTTACTATATATCCTACCATTCATTGGCAATTATTTCTAGGCCCACCAAGGCAACACAAAATATGGATTTACTGCAACCCACAATTTAGTTTAGGGGTTACTAGGCCATGTGTTCTATCATTCAGAGATCCACCTCAATTAGCTTTGAATCCATCTAGCAATCCAACTCAACTAAAACATGAGAACCCCATCACACCATAACTATTTGAAAATGACAAGGCTAGGATGAAAACATCATCACGCCTATAAAAAACCATGCCATAACAACAAAAGGACCACATGAAATACCATGCATGCCAAATCTAGAAAGGAAAACACACATGTAAATCAATACTTGCAAAGAATCCCACTGTAGCTTCTTGATCCTGCTCTTCCTTACTTTCTCCTTCCTTCCTCTTGTTTTCTTTTCCTTCCTTGATATAATGCAAAACCTAAGCAAAATCTTGCCAATTGATCCTCAGAAGCTTTTTTATCAATGAGGCCTCTATTTTTTTCTTTTTACATTATTTTCCTTCATTTTCCTCGTCACATGCAACCTGTGACCTTTCACCTTCCTTTTCTCCTAATTTCCATTATTTTCATAAATAAATGTGCCAAAAATGTCATTTTGCCTTTCCAAATCCTTATCCATTGCCTTTGCCGATTTCCTTTAGCCATACTAAATCGATGAACACCCACTAGGAAGTTTTTCCCAAAATTTAGCTTGGAATACGTGTCCCGTCAATTGTGGTCTTATATTTTTTTACATGGATTTTTAACTAGGGATGTTACATGCTTATAGTATTTGATGCTCTTTGTGTTTAAAGTTGAGTTCCAGATCTTCTTGGTGAAGTGTCTAGCTATTCTGTGCTTCTGGAATAGGTCATGTTGCTCATTGATAACTCAATATTTCATTTTCTTCTCTTGTAGCCTAAGAGTTGGCTTCTTTTTTATTTCTCTTCCTTGTTTTAGAAAAGGGCTTGTCATTCTTGGATGAATGAGAGATTTCACTTTTGGAATATTTCCGATTTTCAAAGTCTTTTGTATCTTTCTGACCAAATCATTTGAAGTGATTAAGTCTCTTACCTTGCTCAAGTATTTTGTCATTGTTGTTGTTGGTGACTAGTGGGATTTGAGTCTTTTTCATGTCTTTGGTCTTAAAATTGTTGCTTGTTTCCCTTTCTTAAGTTTTTGGTTCTTTAAATCTTTTAAAAGTAAAAGAAAAAACATTTGCTTTGTGTTTATTTTCTTTTGTTTTTGTAGTCTTTTAAGTTTTTTGAAAATGTGTGAAATCTTGTTTGAAAGGTTAATATTATTTTTGTCTGGAGGAGTGATTTTTCTTTTGGGATTTTCTTCTTCTTGTTTGTTAAATTGGCCCTTTTCTTTGTGATCACATTTACTCATCTTTGAGCCTTTTCTTGAATATTGCATTTACATTCTAGTGTGCATTAGGGTAGATGCAGTTTAGACATCATTTAGTCTTTTTTGGTAGATTTTGAATGTCTGAGTGCTTAAAAGAAAAAGAAAAAGAGTTATTTTCTTTCTTAGGCTTCTTGTAGAACCCTTGTAGAAATCTCTTTCATTGAAGAAAAGAATTGTTTCATTTTCATGTATCCTAGGCTTTCTATTGATTTCTTTTGCGTCAAAACATCATTAGTTTCACTTACACTTCCCTTGTCTTAAATGACAACTAACTAAAATGAGCACTTAAAATTAAAATGTACTAGACGTTTTCTTTTTGTCATAGGAACATAAAATAGTCTAGGGACTTTAGGGCCTTGGAATAGGTATGTGGAGAGTAAACTCTCCAAGGCCACTTAAACTGAAAGTATTTAATTTTATTAATGAGTGGAAATCCAGTGTCGTTAAGCTGTCTAGGCAATCTCCTCTAACGCAATAGTCAAGCACAAGGATGTGTGAAGATAAGGAAAGAGAGATACCCCCTATCCTACTTGTTGGATAGCGTGCCCGTAATTTTTCCACCCAACTTATGATCACGACCTGGTGACCTTTGTTTCCTTTCCTAGGGTCCACACAAGTGACTGCAAGGGGGGATTCTCATGGTACTTGAGGAAGACGTTGCACCACTTTCATAGTACTTTGGGAGGGTGCCCTTGTGAAGCTTGGTTACTTGCACTTGAAAAGGATATTGTTTGGAGGAAAACACAACTACTTTTGATACCCTCATTGGTAGGCTTGGGACCTCATCATCCCAAACTACCTTTGCGAGGTCGTTATATTCAGTTTATTGTATTTTGGTGTCCAGTCCTAATCACCTAGAGTGGAAATACTTGGAATTTGCTTGCTTGGTTATATATTTAGGGCTATTTTAGAGTGTTTTGTGCTCCTAGATTTCCATAGGTGATTTGAGTCTTTAATTGTTCTTTATATATAAAATTGGTTGATCGACTGGTTCGTCATTCTAGAAGGTTTCGTGGGATTTCATCTGCAAGTTCTGAGGCTTCACTTAGAAGGCGTAGGAGTATTTTGACCAGTTCTTTTGAACCAGTGCCGCTTCTTTGAGGGTTCTTATTTCACAGGGTGAACCTAGTCTAGTCCATAATCCAAGCAGAAATGCTATAGTTTGCTAGAGCACTCTTCAATCGGAAGATGAAATAGAAATTGAAGGTGTTTTTCAGTCCCATATGACTACTAAAAAACCTCTTCCTTCTCATCTTCCTTACATTGTATCATACGTTGGTAGTCCAACTCATAGGTCGGCTAGCCCTATTCACTCTCCTCTTTTCTTCTTAATGGCCAACGTTAGTGGCGCAAGTATGGTTTTTAATACAGCTAGTGTACATACTCCTTCTTTAGTTGTAGGAGGAGGTATTAGTATTGCTATCTATACTATTACACCTAGTATGGTAGTTGTTGGCTCTACCACCATTCTGGGTTCGATTGGGGGCACCCAACCTTCTTCTCCTTTAACTAGTGCTTATCCTTCGGAATGCCATCTAGTGGGATTCCTTTATTCCCATCAACCTTACCTTCTGCTTCTTCTTTATATATGAATTCAATGACTAGTGGTTCAACATATTTACAAGGTTTTGCATTTGGATGTGGACATGTTCCTCCTTCCAATCCATCTTTGAATGTAGGATCAATTCCTTTCTCTGGCCATGCTCAAAACATTAATCCTTTTCAAGGGAGCCAAGCCTTGGTTTATCCTCCTGTTAGTCATTTTGGGTCTGGGAATCTCTCTCATTTATTTGATCAACAGGGGAGTATTCCCTTTCCTATTGTTGGTACTTCACATGTTTTTCCTCCTTTGGCTAGTTCTTGGAATCCTTACCAGGGGCTCTCCCCTTCATATAATATTCCGTTGGGATGAAGTTTTCATATGACTAGTAATCTTAAAGAAGGGGATGAATATCCTACATATACCCCTAGACTACAAGGTTTTCCTTATGGTTCATTCACTTCTACAAGTAATCCTTGGAAGCTTAGTGCCTTTCTAAATCCAGGATACTCTTTTTCGAATGTTGGGAATTCCACCCTTGGAGCTTGGAATTCCATTGTTCCTCCATGCTTACCATTCTTGGAAACTCTTAAATTTCCAAAGCTTTCAAAATTGACTAATGATCTAATCCACTACAACATGGCTTGGCCTCCAGTTCTTACTAAACATCCATCTGATATACCATAATTCAAAGGGAAGCTCGGTGAGTGTCCAATAGACTATATAACCACGTTCCACTTATGGTGTGCATTAAATTCCTTGATTGATGATTCAATTGGATTAAGACTCTTTTAATGCACTTTAACTGGAAATGGGGAAAAATGGTATATCAAGTTAAAGGGTGGTCATTTTCTATGTTTGGTGAGTTAGCTATAATGTTTCTCAACCATTTTTAGTTTCTTGTTCGTTATGATGTCAAAATTGAACTTATGGCCAATTTTGAGTAGGACAAGGATACCCATATTTCTGATCTAATTCAAGAGTGGCGCAGAAGGAAGAGGTTGATCAAGGCTTATATCCCTGATGAATTTCTTCTTGAATGGTTTTTTAAATCATTACAACTAGAGATATCTAAGGATGTGTCACTTTTAAGAGTGTTCGCTGAATAAAAGACTATCTTTAGAGCCCAACAATTGAGCTATTTATTCCCATTTTGGAGTCCTCTATAATATTTTTCTTAATGCTCTGAGATCGAAAGTTGATCTTGCCAAATTGAAACAATGCCCTCATGTTGGTGGAGTTGTAGGATCGATCGATAGTAATACGACTAGTTTTTTAAATAAATTACAAGTGTTGTCATTACAATATGCTTCTGTGACACAGACTACGTCATCTTTGTCTCCTCCTTCTCAACCTTTAGTGGTGAATGTTGTTCAATATTTCAATACCAAAGGAAAAACAACAATTTGATGGGAAGAAGAAGGGGCGTGTGTAACACCCTCATCCCACATATACCCAAGTAACTAACCAACTGGGGTAAATATGTGATGAGAGGCCACTATAATGGGATTCAACCTCCTAGGTGACCTTAAGGAAGTGGAATCAATGGAAAAACACAACACAAACCTTCCACGTTAGCAACATAAATCCCAAGAGCCATCCCAACCACTCAGGTAACTAACCCCTGAGACCAACTGAAGTTTCATTCCATTAAACCCTCGGACATGCATGTGTCCAGGAGGCTCCAAACACTCCCACAACATGGGTATGCATGCGTTTGGGGACTTTTCTCCTTATATCTACGCATGCGACTCTAGGATTTGTGCCACTTTTCAGGCCTAGAGCCCAGGTCACTTCCCAGAACTCAATGACACTTTCAGAAGTGAAAGATAACAACAAAATAAGGACACAAATGCAATTACTTAAACAAGGACTTGACTAGACTTCCACTAGCCATGACAAGCATTTCATCAAACTTGTCACAAATATGTAATCTGCAAGTTTAAACAATAGATTTGAGCATAGGGGTCTCATACTTATTTGAGAATTTATAAGAAACATTATTCCCTTATATCATTAGTTTCATTATAATCTATTAGGTCATAGATACATTGTTCATTCTTTTACAAATCAAAACATGAGGAGAGCCATACATCATCACTCTCATAATACATGCTTATAACCAACATAATAACAACATAAATATCAAGGATACATCAGCCATAATATCCACATATAAACCAGTACATTTACACATAATATGTCAAGGAAAGAACCTCTTATTAATGAATACAAAATCGAACCCGGGATGGGGCTACCACGTTCCACCCAAGCATAGATTGGCTTAGCCAAATATCTCTTTAGCCAATCACCCTCGTTCCATATTCCAAGCATGAATGTGGGACTCAAAACAAACGAACCAATGAGGGCATCCTGAGGCTCAACCACATCACCATCATCAAAAGAAACCAGGATTTATCGCAATCCACATCGGATCACTAGGTCAAAACAATAAACATGTAATAATAGGCTTTACCATGATTTCCACCAGATCACTAGGCCAAAACAAGCATGGATGCCACCAGATTTATCCATCTAAACCATGAGGAATTTTCTTGTCTCTTATTCTCTCAGGATTTACCACAATCCACAGTTCAATCCAGGGATCACTAGGCCCTAAACTGAGACTCCACCCTCTAGGATTTCCCATATATCCTACCATTCACCAGCAAAGATTCCTAGGCCTAATAAAGGGAAACCAGAGTCTATGACTTACCGTATATCCTGCCATTAACTAGTTGAGGATTCCTAGACCCACCAAGGCGCACAATACCTGGATTTTCCGCAACCCACATTCTGGTTTAGGGGTCACTAGGCTAGTGGCTTTACCACAATCCATAGTCTATTTCAGTGATCACTAGACCATGTCTTCTTTATTTTAGAGATCCACATCACTCAACTTCAAATCCATCCAACAATTCAACTCAACGAAAACATGAGAACCTCATCACACCATGGCTATCCAGAAATGGAAAGGCTAGGCCGAAAACACTATCACACCTAGAAAAACCCATCCCATAACAATAAAGAACCACATGCAGCACCATGCATGATAAATCTAGCAGGGAAAAAACACATTCAAATTGATACCTACAAATAATCCTACTATAACTTCTTGATTTGGCTCCTCCTTGCTTTCTCCTTCCTTCCTCTTGATTTCTTTTCATTTCTTAATCCAGTGCCAAAGTGCTCCAAGAAAACTCTAAGTGTCCAAGAGTGAGAGAGAGAGAGAGAAAGAATAATGAGAGAGCTCCAAAGCTTAACTGAAAAAAAAGGTACCAACTGATCTCAAAAGCGTTTTTATCAATTAGGCCTCAATTTTCTTCTTTTACCATTATTTTCCTTTATTTTCCTCCTCACGTGCAAACTGTGACCTTTCACCTTCCTTTTCTCCTAATTTCCATTATTTTCAAATAAATGTGCCAAAAATTCCATTTTTCCTTTCCAAAGCCATAGCCATTGCCTTTTCCAATTTCCTTAGCCATAATAAACCAATGAACACCCACACCAGGATGTATTTCCCAACATTCACTTGGAATAAGTGTCCCATCAACCACGGTTATTATTTTTCCTTTATTAGCTTTTATTACATGGAATTTTCACGAGGTATGTTAAACTAACCCTTCTCCTTGGGGGACACCATCCTCGGTGTTCAACCACACCTATACCTCAGGAAAATCGCTAAAAAGAAAACATACTACCCATTGACCTTTATAACATAGCTTGATGCAATATTTATAATGATCACCATGCTAAGAAGCAAACCAACGTGACAACATAACATTGTAATAACATGACACTCATATTGCTTATTGGAGCTTTATAACTTATCTCATGGCAATATTTACATCCACATACATATGTACATATATCAAAACATCACACGAAAACATATTGCAAAACATATACCAAACATCATACCAAGATTTCCTTGCCTCAACTCAAAAGCAATGAAGGATACATAGCCCTCATTTGATCTGTCATCTCCCATGTAGCTTTATCGGGCCCAAAGTGCTTCCACTGCACTTTAACCTGCTCAATTTCTCAGTTTCAAAGCATGAGCACCTTTTTTTGCAATATACACTAAGGCTCTGGCTGGAATTCTCCATTTGGCTCAACCTGCAATACAGAGTCAATCACATGATCAATATATTTAACATATTTATTAAGCAATGACATATGGAAAACATCATGGAATTTCACTGTCAGAGGCAATGCAAATCAATAGGCTACTAGCTCAATCCTCTTCATAATCTTGAAAGGTCCATAAAATTAGGGTGCCAGCTTGGCACATGATCCAATACACAAGGAGTTATTCTTTAATTTGATGTGCATGTACACATGTTCCCCAACTCGGGACTCCTTGAACAATTCTGATTTTCATAAATTTTATGCTTATCCTATGCTGTTTTCAAATTATTCTTGATTTTTTGCATTTCTCGCTCCATGTCTGCCAACATGTCCTGTCCAATCAACACCTTGTTAATTGGACCACTCCAACTGATGGGAGTATTGCAACTCTGCCTATATAATTCCTCAAACAAAATCATCTTCAAAGATTCTTGATACCCATTGTTGTAAGATAACTCTACCATTGGAAGATACTCTTCCCACTTTCGATTATGATGCATCACATACATCTTCAACATGTCTTCCAACATCCTGCTGACCCTCTCAGTCTACCCATCTGTATGTGGATGATAATTTGTACTAAAGGATAGCTTTGTGCCCAAACCTTCAAACAACTCCTTACAAAACTTGGAAGTGAACTTTGCATCCTTGTCTAACACAATATTATTTGGAACACCATGCAGACCACATATCTAATGAACTCTTGTGCCACAAAACTAGATGAATACATAGTCTTCACTTGAATGAAGTGCACAGTCTTTGTCTACCTGTCCACAACAACCATGATGGAATCATGTTGTCTAGATGTCTTGGGAAAACCTGTGATGAATTCCATGGAAATGACCTCCCATTTCCATTCTAGAATCACAATTGGTTGTAGCAGTCCACTTGATGCTTACTTTCTACCTTCACCTGTTGACAATCCAAACACCTAGTCACAAACTTTGCTACATCCTTCTTTAAATTCAGCCAATAATAGAATTTATTCATTGTTATCAATGTCTTTTAGTAGCCTGGGTGATCTGAATATGATTTCGCATGAAACTCCCTCAACATCACCTTCTTGAGATCATTGTTGCCTGGCATATGTCTCTAAATATAATCAATCTGCTTGTCGTGAAACAATAGTTCACATCATAAGCACTTGTACTTGCACTCGTACATGTACCTATACTCTATTTTAACATGTGCATAAGCTATTTATACCTGTCATCTTGTTGACCTTCCTGCCAGATCCTATCCTGTAGATTTGTCCCATAGGAACGCATAACTGCTATATGGTTTACCCATATGCTCCTGCTAAGATAATCTGCAACCATCTTCTCCTTTCCTTTCCTATATCTGATCTCAAAATCAAACTCACTAATTGTGGCCAACCATATAGCTTGCCCAGAGTTCAGATTTGGTTGGTAAAATAGATACCTCAATCTACTGTGATCACTCATCAATACAAACCTCCTGTTAGGTTCCAATACCAATAGGATTCATAATTTTTTAATAGCTGAGATTAAAATTGTAATATGTACATACCTTTTCCTTCTACAAATTTTTTCCATATTCAAAAAAATTAAAAAATGTAAAGAGGGTATGTCCTAAAAGAAAAATCAAAGGACAAAAAGAATAAAAAAGGTAAAAAAAGATGAAAAAATGAACCCTAAGAAAAGAAAAGACCATGAAAGTGAGCAAGTCTAAATGCCACTCCTAGTTACTTTTGATACAGAATAAATGATTGTGTGCAGCTTGTTACCTTTGCCACAATCCATGATAGTTAAAATGTTTAAACTTGACTATTTCATGTTTTCAATTTTATGCTTATAGATCGAGAATAAAATATGACCAAATTGTTTAATCTTGGTAGATAATTAGATTAGGTAGAGTAAATAAAAGGAAGTCAAATGTTTAATCTGAGCCCTTGGATGTAATAAGGTTAGACTTAGTTAGATTACTATTGTAAAAGAAAAGAAAATGTTTTGATAAGGGTTTTCCAGCTTAAGTGCATCCTAATAAAGAGAAGTAAAAATGGTAGGATGAGTAGGTGGGTAAGTAGAAGAAAGGTTGCAGAATTGTGATGATTGTTAGATAAAATCATATTGATCACCTTCATGATGAAAGTTCTAAGTATGGATGAAAATTGGGCATGCATCAAGTCCATAAAGTCAAAATTGGTTAACTTCCCTCACTCATTACACCTTTCACTTCACTAATTTCCAATAAAAAGTCTTAAGTACCCAAAATCTTAAGTCAAAGGGGCTCAGAGCATATCTCTGACTTCTGGAGGGATCAGACCCTCGACCCAATGACTTATAGTTCTTAATTACTAAAAGTTCCCTCATGAACATTCACCCCCTTCAATTCACTCATAGTCCCAAACAAATCCCTTTTCCTAAGAAAAAACATCATTTTCCCCTAATAAACCCCTTTTTCTAAAGGATAAAACCTTGCTATCTTAGGAGAAGTGATCATCCCCCATGAAAAAGACCCCTTTTCTCAAAAACCCAAAAAATACTTTTAGCCTAAGTCATAATATATGTGTGTTAAAGCAAACAAAGGCAATAGATACATTATACTTAGCGCTTTTTCATTCTCTGCCATTATCATACTGATTTCTAACCCTTATATGCAAATTAAATCCCCAAGAAATAATCTTTCCCCATATATATTATAAATAAATCCCTATGTATTAATACCTCGCCCCCAAAAGGTTTGAAACATAAAGTTTATAATAGACCCTAACCCAATAAACAAATTAATTATTCGACCAATGATTAATCAATAATCAAACGTTGCCAATAAAAACACCCACGACATCCTAACCCCACCATAATCCATTGATAAATCGAATCCCTCCACGCTTAAACATCTGCTGGGCACATCCATTACCCTTCGTACAAACTCCCCACCCCGATCACCATGCGATCGGCTCCCCATTAATCCGATGGTTATTACCTATCTCGGGCGGCCTCCAGCACCCGAAATTTACTCGCTCGATTTGGGTTTTCTCCTTTTGGGCCCAAATGCTACGTGGCACCCAATGAGTGGCCTCGGGCGGCCTCCCCACGAAACCACTCCAACCACAAAAGCAGTGTGATCAAACCTACTTATCGCCTCCCGCTAGACGACAAAAGGTCACATCTCTTGCTAAAATCCAAAAGTACTTTTCCCATGTGCCCACCAAATCATTGACTTTGTGAATAAAACAAAAAAAAACCTCATTATTTTGTTTTATTGTGGAAAAGAACACTCTAGACCTCCATGCACGCGACATGCTACATTCAACTGCCAACCCACATCCAACCGCGAACCTGCAGAAGCCACTAAACTTCCAGTCGACCCTTTGGTTCAACTAGACCTCCTGCAACTGTGCTCAGTAGCCCATCAACCCGTCAGAGCAAAAAATTCCAGGTATTTATCCAAATACACTGAGAAACCCTATCTCATTCCTAAACCTATTACTCAATTGCTTATAATTATTAAGTAATTAAGTAAAAAAACTCCACAACAACCCCAAGCTACTCTGTAATTGAACCAAATTGCCCTAATTTGACTAAAAACCCTTTTCCCCATTCTTAAATCCATAAGAACTAAGAATGGCTGCTCCAATTGCAATGGATGTCCATCCAATTACCACTCCACATCTAGATTTAGACCATCTTCCTTTGGTGGACAAAGATTTGCAAATCAAGGACACTGATGTCCGTGAATCCCCTATTAAACTATATTGCTGATACAGGGACCAACACCTAAACCAAGCTGACCAAATTGGGCTTTAGGAATCCAATTTGCCTAAGTACCATTTCCCAGAGGTGCATATCTTCCCTGAAATTGTTCATTATTGCTATACCAATTATAGCCCCAGTCAAAGAGCAGTGATGTCTCCAAACCAGGATGTACTCTTTACCATCACTGTTGAATCCATCAACAAAATGCTTCAATTGCAACCAGGACAAAATCTGACCCCTATTTCCATTGGAGACTTGCTAGACCAATTTCCCAAACTTACCACTACCAAACTTGTTGAAATATTCCAAACCTTTATTGTGGAAGAGAAAAATATTCCAAAGGATCCTCCCCCATACATGTGGACCATATTTTCTAAACTTGGCCAGGACATTGTGTCAATGATATCTAATGTCTTAGGCCATACTACCAGTGAGTATGTAGATGAAATCATTTTAGCCTTCATGTCCATTTTTACTCTAGGACAGCCCCTACTGTCATGTATGATTATGCCAAGTACATATTTGATAGGATGCATGAACAATTTTTGAGAATGGATAATGAAAGAGTGTTTAAGTATTCTTCAGTTTTGTACCACCTTTTCTTATACTATCAAGCTAATAAATTCCCATTTACTCTTC
Source organism: Pinus taeda (assembly GCA_000404065.3). Taxonomy (NCBI): domain Eukaryota; kingdom Viridiplantae; phylum Streptophyta; class Pinopsida; order Pinales; family Pinaceae; genus Pinus; species Pinus taeda. The sequence goes on from APFE030524596.1 coordinate 17,810, forward strand.
AAAAGCTTGATACCAGAGGCAACCCTAGGTCAGTAGTCCTCTGGACTCCTTTGATCCACAAATATGAATCATCATATTCATACACGGACTTCATAGATCTTTTTGTATATCCTGTAGTGACCATGCTACTAGGAAGTCCTCCTCCAAGGATCAGTTTAGATATTAGGAGGATCCTACAGCTTTCAAAACAATAAAAAGTAGGAGATTGGTACTTGTACCAAAATCACACTGAAATCAAGATCTATGGCTGTGAATTAGCACCATACAAGTTACCCAGATACCTCACAATGAGGTTATTTTCTCTGGAGTACTACAGATAGATAATCAACTCAGATGAGGTACATTTTGCGAAAGCCAAAAAGAAGGCTCAACTCAGAATCAATGATCAACTAGGCCCCTTTGTGTGCAATAGTCGAGAAGCAGGAAGAGAAGCAGAAGAAATACTTCAAAGGCTCAAACTAAAACAAAGCTTAATATGGAGATATGACCCCTTTGATTTCATCTGCAATAGAAGACAGAAAAACAAGTTGTGTCCCTATATCCACCACAGAATCCTTGAGATAGAAAAATATGGAAATCAATTGCAATGGGTGGAGAATACTCTAGTGGACAGAGATAGCATTGAAGTTTCTACTGAAAATGCATTAATTGACCTAGAGAGGAGACTTGATGAAGATTCTTTTATACAAGTACCAGAGGAATCCCAAGCTCAAAGGGAATCACAACCACACAGTGAACAATAAGCAGAAGAAGGACCCCAGGTTCAAGAAGAGTGAGAACAACCAAACTTATCAGAAGAATTGACGCAAACAAGACTAACAGAGCCCATCATGAGTACTCCCCCTATCGTGTAGACTCCTCTCAATGGGGAGAAAAACCTCAAAAGAGACAGGGATGAGGCCACTCCTTCAGGCAAAGCCATTTCACAAACATATGTCAAAAGGAAAAGGTTAAATCCTTTCTCCAAGCAAGAATTCACAGAAGAAACAGTTGGAGCCACAAGCACAGAAAGAGAAGGGAGCAAGCATGCTACTCCCTCTGGAGGAACACAAGAACCTTCCACATCACATGCATAGATGTTGGAAAAATAGCCAAGAGTGGAAGTGTCCTCATTAAGGATTCCAGCTGACCAAGACTAGGATATCAGAGAAAAATACAAGGAAATAAAGGCTAGGAATGAAAAGTTAAAAGCCCAAAGCTATGCATAGTACCTAAAAATGGCTCCCACCAACAAAACAAGGCTTATGTCAGCGTTTGATGTGAAAGAAGGAAAAATGCAGATGACTTTCCTGAAGCCCACCACTCAGCAGCCTAGATCAACAGCTAACTACCAGAAGACATATTTTGAAGTGTTGGCAAAGGACATATATCCTATTGACCAGATTGAATTACATAAACAGATAGGAGAGATGGTATATTCCACTTTAACAGGTAAAGCCATTATAGCCCACTAGTTACAGAATTCGCTGAATGATATATCAACACAATTTCAACTAGAAAAGGCCTCCTCATAGGCCAAGGATACCAAAATCAAGTCCTTAGAGGACTTAATCATAGAGTTGGGACATGATCCCAAAGATGTGAAAGCTGCAAAAAGGTTAATTAAAAATAAGAATGATGACATAGTTGCTTTGAAGAAACAGCTCAAAATTCCACATCTTCATCATCCACAAGTAGCAGAAGTCTTAGAAAATCAGAAGGAACAAGAAGAGCTTATGGACTTGGTACTTAAACTAAATAATCAATTGAAAGAAACTAAGAAAGATTTGGATAGATTGATTCAATCTAAACAGAGTGAATTAGCCACCACTCTGCAGATTGTTATTCCCACAGTCTCTATTGCAGTTCCCTCAACATTGGCGGCCTCTTTAGCACCAACAGCTCCACCTACTATAGCACTTCCAGTCACAATAGAGTTTACAAATACAGGTACTTCAACAGAGAAAAAAACAGAGTTAGTGAAAGCCATGCAGGAAATGTCCATCCAGGCAACAGAGCTTAAAAGACTTAAGGAGAAAGTGACAAGCTTAGAAACTGACTTTCAACTTGCCCAAATACAGCAGAAAGAAGAAGTACAAAAATCCCTAAGGATGGGTGAGAGGATAAAGTTCCTTGAAAAATATTTAACATTACAAAATCCACTAGGACAAATTAAGGAGATGCTCTGGGCCAATATCATTGACTCTGTCAATGATATTTGGCCATCAATTCAAGTAATATTCGAGCAAACGGAATTGGTGAAAGTGGCCACCAAAGCAATACAGAAAGTAAAGAAAGACTTGGGAGACTAGCCTGAGGAAGCTAATCAACTCATCCATTTCTTGAACAGCAAGAACATGTATGAACTAGATGAGCTTGGTGTGGAGGCTAGAACATAAACCATCATTAAAATAAAAAAGGTTCTCTCTAAAAGAAACCTTATGCTTAAGTTAGAGAAAAATTGCCATGACTTGCAGGTTGGTATTGACAGATTCATGGTAAAACTTCAAATTTTGACAAGTAAAGGCCTTCCCGATCCCAAGGTAATCAACGACAAACTTATGACCCAAGTGGATTATATTGACAGACTAGTGAAATTGTTCAAAGAACAGGCAAGCACTTCAAGAGTCAAATCATTACCAATAGGGAATGTATTATACGATACTTTAGAAAATCTATTCTTCCTAGAGCATGTGGTGAAGCATCTATTTCTCATCAAGCCAAATTTTTCCAAATACACTGAAGCAGACGAGATATATAGAAGAATGCTCAAGGTAAAATTGCCTGAAAATGAATGGTGGGTAACAATGACAGATTTACTCTAAGTTACCACCGTAAATTTGAAGGCAGATGAAACAAGTAAACAGGGTCAAAGAGTAACAGGTTAAAGAGTATCAGTAAAAGATTAAATACAAAGGTGATTCCAACATACAAATATCAGCCAGCATAAAGAGGTCAAAATTTGAATTGAAAACAGCCAGCACAATCACAGTAAAAGGGACAACATGATGCAGTTTTCCATCTATCTCTATCTTCATGCTTGAAGATATTTTGATTTCTTAGATTAATTCTCATATTGTTTTAAGATATTTTATAAATACTTTTTGTATAAATACTTCACCTTTTGAAGTATTGAGTGTGGATTCAAAGACATTTCTATGACATTTTCTTCTCAAGTTAAGGAGCTATTGTACTCAAGATTGGATTGGCTTGCTGGATCAAGGAACAAAGTAAAGACATTTCACATGATTCTTGTGTAAAGTGGAAATCAAATGAGTATTCTATATCTCAAGTTTATTACTGTTTCTCTTCATTTTTATAAATAATCATATGTGTCTCTATGAAATCTGAATGTTAAACTAGGAATGATGTTTCAGAACTGGCTTGAATGCTCTCTGTCTTGACTGTTTACATTCTTAATGTTTTCTGCTAAACTATTTTAGTCTGGGAATTCTTATTTGGTCCATTACTTTCATAGTTTCCCCCCTAGGTCTATAGTAAAGGATTCTTAGTTTCCCTTTGCTCATGATCACTTCTTGCTCTTCATCTTGATCCTAGTTTAAGGATTCTTCATTGCCCTTTTACCCTAGTTAGGAATATCTCATCCATTGGAACTTGAAGATTTTCCTTTTGCTTTGCTAGCCTGCCCTGTGAACTCTTCCTTTAGTGATTGATCTGATCCAGTTAATCCATACTTTGATTGACTCCATAGCCCAATGGCTTGAAGGCCTTGCTCTGTCCATCTGTTTCCAGAATTCCACCACCCAACAAATTCAAAACCTTATGAGCACTAAGAACTAGCCTAAAATCCCACCAAAAAAAGGTTAAATTATAAAGAGAGAGCCCTCTCTGGACTTAGGTTGGCTAGAACTTGAGTCTAAAATATTTGGTTTGTGGTTACCTCAAATTATTCCTTCTTTTTATAACTTTTAGGGAAGATTTCTGAGTGACAACATAGTGGAGACCATACTGGGGAATCAAACCCTCAGTCTTAATAAACCTTTGAGAAATTTCAAATTTTTATTTCAAACCTCTTGAAGGGTTTATCAGAAGTTATTTATAAAATATCATAAAACAAAATAATTAGAAAAAGCTTGAAATCTGGCTTCAAGGAGAACTCACTATACTAGGGCCAACCCTGATCCAAACCCTCCCCAAGCATTTGATAATCCTAATATGATTTCAAGAATTTCTAGAAGACAAGAAAGTTTAGTCAGTCCCACGTCTTCAATTAAAGAAGATTCATGCCCAGATGAGTGGTTGTTTTTAAAAGACCTCCCATTTGACGAGTATTTTGACCTTTCCCTATTTTAGAACCAGGGCTGAGAGTGCACTTGGTGACATAGTTCTAGATCCAAAATTTATAGCAGAATTTGAAGTCCAAAGGGAAAACTTGTCAATTGATCAATACATTCTAAATTCCCCTCAGTCATTGCTCACTACTGTTAGGATCCCTAAGCTTTCTGAAACATATTCAACCTCCTTTAGTTCACCATTGTTCCCTTCCATCTCTGAAATTCATTCCTCACCTCCATTTATACCTTCACTTCCCCACCAACCTATCATTACCTATCAAACACCTAACACTCCCAGTTCCTCATTACCCCTTGTATCATCTTCTAGCACCCAAACTCCACTTCTTAGTTCTCCCCAACTTAGAGCCATGGAAAACATATATGCTCCTCTTGCATTTCTTGCTCTGCTAGGCGCCATACCATAAGATTACCAAAACAAAATCGTCCAATTTGATGGCATAGGACCCTATACAGCCCAAAAACACACAAAAAAGATGACAGATCATTTTGAATTACATGAAATTGATATTGAAGATGTCCAAATGAGACTGTTTGCCCAGACTTTAGCTGGTGATGTAAGAATATGGTTTAGATCTTTACCTACTAACAGTGTAAAGACTTTAGAAGTATTTTACCAACAATTTTTAAATAGATGGGAAAAGAAGAAAACCCTCTGCAGATCCTTTCAGAACATGAAAACATCAAGAGAGGACCAAATGAAATGGTCCAGGATTAATGTACTAGATTCAACAACATATACAATGCAATACCAATCGACCTTAGACCCCCACCTAGCTTAGCTCTGATAAAGTTTCCAGATGGGTTTGACACTGATATGGCATTCCAAATTAGAGAGAGAAATCCGCTAACTCTAGAAGATATGCAGAGTGTAGTAGTTAGTGTAGAAGCTACTTTGCTAGCAAAAAGAGCTAGGGTTAGGAACGAAAGGAGAACACCCTTGAAAGAAGAAGCCTCACGTTTTGACCTTAAAATGGATGCCTTAGCCAAAGGAATGGAAAAACTAATGGATAGGATGGAGAACATTGAAAGAAAGCCTCACTGGGATAATCAACAGACACCTCCAGTGAGAAATCCAAACTTCAGAAAAAATCAAAACCAAAACACTGGAAAAAATGGAGCTAATCAGAACATTAGGCCACCTTTTCAAGAGAACTACACTAAAACTTCCCATTCAGAAGACCCTAAACAAGAAACTCAAATTAACTTAATGGGATTAGATGAAGAGGAAACTGTCTTTTTGACTCAAGATGAGCAAGAATTGCACATGCTTCAGTAGTTGCAAATCCAATCAGGAGAATCATTCGATTATAAGCAAGGGTATGATTCTGCTATCTTCAAAGTGCACAAATAGTAAAATATAAGGAGTAAAAATAACATTGATACTCCTGACCAAAACAAAAATGAAATACCAAATCAACCTAAGAAAGTTAAAGGAGTTCTAGTTACAAAAACTCTCTAAATCCTCTCTAGACAAAATCAGAACCCTCCTAGTCCAACTATTGTAGATGTGACCAATGACCAACCCACTGATAATTAACCATCCACCTCAATCCTCTCCAATGATATAGTGGAAGAAACTCCAAATATCACTTTAGAAAATTCACTAAAAAAGACTCCAAACATTGAAAAAGAAGATAAAACTACTCCAAACCCTGTTGTTAAAATTCCCAACATTCAAATAGAGAAATTCCCTTTGCCTTTCAATTTGGGGGCAGAGGTGGCCAAATTGAAAATCTCTGTTCCTTTAACAGAACTGATTAAACATGAAACTTACAAATCTCAAATAAGCAAATCTTTAAACTTCGTTGAGAATGAAGACTCTATTAACTTATTTGATGATCAACCTGAGTTAATTTTCGGTCCTGATATTAATGGAAAACTAGTAGAAGGAGCAATACCACCCTTCTATATTAGCCTTAACATTCACGATAAAATCCTACACAATGCTATGCTTAACTCTGGGGCTTCACACAATCTAATGCCTAAATCTGTTATGGATAAATTGAACTTGGATATAACTAGTCCTTACAAGGACCTATTTTCATTTGATTCAAGCCAAGTTAAGTGCCTAGGACTTATAAAAGACCTGTGTGTTTCCCTAGTGCAATACCTTGCTAAGACCAGTCTTATGGACATAGTTGTTACTGATATACCACCTAAATATGGCATGCTGTTGTCTAGATCATGGGGGGCCAAACTCCAAGGATATTTGCAACTTGAAATGTCTTATGCCACAATTTCAGTCTTTGGACATCCTAATAAACTGTACAGAGGGACTCTAATGAAGTATGTAGTGAGTAGCCAGGAGAGGTCTCAAAACTTTCCTATATATTCCGTGCATTCTAAAATTGATTCTTTCATTCTATACAATGCTGAAACAAACCAAGAAAATACTTCAAACAACATTATTTCAGAACCAAAAGAAACTGCAGTTGTAGCAGAAAATAAAATTGTCCAAATTCAAGAGCTTTCAGATAATAAAGATGATCAAGATACCTTAGTCAAAGAAGATTTTGTTCCCCCAAACAGTAATAATTATGAACATGAAATACTTTGGCATCTTGAATTTGATGGGTCAATGAACAAACTAGGTGCAGGAGCAGGAGTGTGGATTTACAATTTAGAGAATGATCATTCAGAAGGTCATGCTTACAGGCTAAACTTCCAATGCACAAACAACATGGCTGAGTATGAAGCACTTATTTTAGGTCACAAATTGGTTAAAAGGCTAGGAGCCATAGGAGTTTCTCTTATGGGAGATTCTGAGTTGGTTATTAAACAAATCAATGTTGTATATATGACTAGAGATCCTAGGTTAGGTTTTTATAGAGGAATAGTTGTAGATATATTAAATATTTTTTTAGAAACTAAGCTTGCAGTCATCCCAAGAGAACACAATATGCAAGCTCATAGTTTAGCTATGTTTGCCAGCACTTGTAAGTTACCATTTCAACCTAACCATCAGTACACTGGTGAGGTTAGACACAGACATGCTATCCCTGTCAACTTAAAAAAATGGCAAGTATTCACTAATGACCAACAAATAAACAATTTTCTAACTTTAGATGAAGAATTTGTAAATAGCAACATAGATACTGACATAAAATTAGATCTTGATTTTATAGATAAAATAGAAATTAACAAATTAGAAGAGGAAGAGATAGATAGATTCCATCCCAAAAACTTTACAAAATCAGATATTCAAAACCTAAAGCAAATTGAAATTGATGAGATAATTGACGAAGACTCTAAAAATCATCAATCTCAAAGACAATTTCTTGCCCAAAGGATTGACTCCTTTGGAAGACTTGTTTGATTCAAGCGATGTCCCTAGAAAGCCAAAAATGGAACGATTAAAATCAGACATAGAGGAGTGTAACATAGGCTCTGACGAAAATCCTAAATTGATAAAACTTTTAAAGTATTTACCTCCTAAAGAAAAGGTGAAATACATAGAACTACTAAAGGAATTCCAAGATGTTTTTGCTTGGAGTTATGAGGACCTCAAGTCCTATGACACCAGCATAATACAACACACTATCCCCCTAAAAGAAAACTAGAAACCTTTTAGGCAGAAGCTTAGAAGGATTAATCCTATTCTATTGCCTTCTATTGAAAAGGTAATCAAAAGAATGTATGAAGCCAATATCATAGCACCAATTAGATTCTCTGATTGGGTTTCTAATTTGGTACCCATAAGAAAGAAAACTGGTGAAATTGGACTGTGTGTTGACCTTAGGAATCTCAATAAAGTTTGACTCAAGGATAACTACCCCCTTCCCAAGATGGATCACATATTACAGAGGGTGGTAGGTTTAACCAGAATCTCACTGTTAGATGGGTTTTCTGGTTATAACCAGATTTTAGTCCACCTAGACAATCAAGCAAAAACTGCATTCACCACTCCTTGGGGCACTTTCATGTATGTGAAGATGCCTTTTGGGTTAAAGAATGCAGGGGCCACCTTTCAAAGAGCTATGTATATAGCTTTTTCTGAGGAAATCCATGACTTCCTTGTAATATACTTAGATGATATCATAGTATTCTCTAAATCTGATAAACAACACCTAGATCATCTAAGGCAGGTCTTCACCAAGTGTAGGAATTATGGAATTTCTTTGAATCCTAAAAAATATTTATTTGGGTTGGAAGAGGGAAAACTATTAGGCCACATAATCTCTAAAGATGGTATCTGGATAGATCCAGCAAGAATTGAAGCCATCTTATAGATACCACATCCTAGGAGCATCAAAGAACTACAAGACTTTTTAGGTAAAATAAACTTTCTTAGAAGATTTATTTTTAACTTTGCAGAATTAGTTAGATTATTAAATAACATGTTGAAGAAAGATTCGACTATTAAATGGACACTTGAGGCTAAGAGGTATTTTGAAGATATTAAGCTAGCCTTGACACAAACACCAGTTCTAATCAATCCAATGTTTGATAGGGATTTCATTATATTTTATTTCGCCTCAGAACACATAATTGTTGCAGTCCTCCTACAGAAGAATGATCAGGGTTTTGAACAACCCATTACCTTCTTTAGCAAATCCTTGAGGGATGCATCTTTAAAGTACAATATAATGGAAAAACAAGGTTTTGCTCTAGTCAAAGCCATCAAAGATTTCAGAGTTTACATCATATATTCTCATGTAATAGCTTATGTTCCCAATGTTGTAGTCAAAGACATCCTAACAAAGGATGGTCTAGATGGGAAGAGAGGGAAATGGATAGCTACTATATTAGAATATTACCTAGAAATTAAACCTACAAAATTGATCAAAGGCCAAGGTTTAGCCAAGCTCATGGCTGAATCGAACTATCAGGCCCTAGACAAAATTTTTATTGTAGAACTGGATAATGAAGAGGAGATGGCGACTCCACCGATCAGCTAGGCCTTTACCGACTCGCCATGGTATGCTGACATTATATGCGTTCTACAAAATTTACAAGCTCCTCTTGAATTATTCAAGACTAAAAGTAAGTTCTTAAAAATAAAATCTTTGAAGTTTTGTATATTTGACAATGCTTTATTTTGGAAAAATCATGAAGGCATCCTTCTTAATTATTTATTAAAGGAAGAATCTGACAAAATATTATAGGAGTTTCATGCAGATGACTGTGGGGGACATCTTTACTAGAAAACCACAGCTGACAAGATCCTAAGAGCCAGTTTTTATGGGCCCACTCTGTTTTCTTATGTAAATAAATTTTTAACCTCGTGTCATAAATGTCAGATTTTTGAAGGAAAGAAAAAACTTTTACCACTACCCTTGAAGCCAATATCTGCTGAAGCACCATTTCAATAGTGGGGTCTTGACTTCATTGGTGAAATCCATCCACCTTCCTCTACAAAGCATAAATGGATTCTCACTGCTACATATTACTTTACCAAATGGATAGAAGCCATACCCTCAAGACAAGCCACTGATACTGTCATAATAAACTTCCTTGAGGCCAACATTCTATCCAGATTCAGATGCCCCACCAAAGTCATCACTAACAATGCAACAGCTTTCAAATCTAAGAGAATGATTGGTTTTTGTAACAAGTGTCATATAACCCTAGGTCACTCCATAGCCTACTATCCCCAAGGGAATGGACTAGCAAAGTCCTCCAACAAGATTTTAGTGAATATCATCAAGAAATTGTTGGAGGATAACAAGAAAACCTAGAAAAAGAAGTTAGTAAGTGCCTTGTGGGTAGATAGGCTGAACACAAAGAAATCCATCGACACCAGTCCTTATCAATTAGTCTATGGAATGGAGGCCTATTTCCCATCTTCCTTGGGAACATCAGTGATGAAAATATTCCAAGAGGTGCAGGTTGAGCCAAATGATATTCAAATGAGAATCAACCAGAAAATTCACTTACAATAGACCAGGGAAGAAGTGTATATCAGATCCCAAGTTGTACAATAAAAAATCAAGAAAGCTTTTGACAAAAGGACTAAGGTAGAAGATTTTACCTAGGAGATAAAGTTTTGAAATGGGACTCAAGAAGGGAGGATAAAGGTAAACATGGGAAATTTAACTTCCTATGGAAAGGCCCTTATATCATTTATGCTTTTAGGGGCAATAATGCTTTTTTCCTCAAAGAATTGGATGGCACAGAAGTATAAGGAGGACCAGTTAATGGTCGAATGCTTAAGCACTACATATATTGTAGTTACGGATTTCACTAATCACTTATACATATTCTATTTTTCAAAAGTTTAGAGTTGATTGGATAGTGAATTTTTAGAGTTGAAGCCTGAAGAGAAGGCTCTGAGCTTCAAGGGTTCACTGTAATAAATAGTAATAAGGCAGAAAAGTGAAAGGGAGAAAGTTGCAGAAGAACATCACAGCAATTCAGAAGGCCATTGATCTACAAGTTCTTGACATTTCACAAGGAAATGCCATCCCCAAGTGGGGCCACTGTTAGGTTCCTATACCAATAGGATTCATAATTTTTGAATGGCTGAGATTAAACCTGTAATATGTACATACCTTTGCTTTCTACAAATGTTTTCCATATTAAAAAATAAAAATAAAAAATGTAAAGAGGGTATGTCCTAAAAGAAAAATCAAAGGACAAAAAGAATAAAAAAGGTCTAAAAAGATGAAAAAATGAACCCCAAGAAAAGAAAAAACCATGAAAGTGAGCAAGTCTAAATGCCAGTCCTAGTTACTTTTGATACAGAATAAATGATTGTGTGTAGCTTGTTACCTTGCCACAATCCATGATAGTCAAAATGTTTAAATTTGACTACTTCATGTTTTCAATTTTATGCATATAAATAGAGAATAAAATCTGACCAAACTGTTTAATCTTGGTAGATAATTAGATTAGGTAGAGTAAATAAAAGGAACTCAAATATTTAATATGAGCCCTTAGATGTAATAATGTTAGACTTAGTTAGATTACTATTGTAAAAGAAAAGAAAATGTTTTGATAAGGGTTTGCCAGCTTAAATGCACCCTAATAAAGAGAAGTGAAAATGGTAGGATGAGTAGGTGGGTAAGTAGAAGAAAGGTTGTAGAATTGTGATGATTTTTAGATAAAAGCATATTGATCACCTTCATGATGAAAGTTGTAAGTATGGATGAAAATTGGGCATGCATCAAGTCCAGAAAGTCAAAATTGATTAACTTCCCTCACTCATTACACCTTTCACTTCACTAATTTCCAATAAAAAGTCTTAAGTACCCAAAATCTTAATTCAAAGGGGCTCAGAGCATTTCTCTAACTTTTGCAGGGACCAGACCCTCGGCCCAATGACGTATAGGTCTTAAGTACTAAAATTCCCCTCATGAACATTCACCCCCTGCAATTCACTCATAGTCCCAAACAAATCCCTTTTCCTAAGAAAAAACATCATTTTCCTTAGGAAAAGTCATTTTCCCCTAATAAACCCCTTTTTCTAAAGGATAAAACCTTGCTATCCTAGGAGAAGTGATCACCCCCATGAAAAAGACCCCTTTTCTAAAAAACCCAAAAATTACTTTTAGCCTAAGTCATAATATAAGTCTGCTAAAGCAAACAAAGGAAATAGATACATTATACTTAGCGCTTTTTCATTCTTTGCCATTATCATACTGATTTCTAACACTTATATGTATATTAAATCCCCAAGAAATAACCTTTCCCTGTATATGTTATAAATAAATCCCTATCTATTAATAGCCCGCCCCCAAAAGGTTTGAAACATAAAATTTATAATAGACCCTAACCCAATAAATGAATTAATTAATCGACCAACGATTAATTAATAATCAAACCCTGCCAATAAAAACACCCTCGATTCCCTAACCCCACCATAATCCATTGATAAATCAAATCCCGCCATGCTTAAACATCCACTGGTCCCATCCATTAGCCTTCATACAAACTCCCCACCTTGATCACATATGATCGGCTCCCAATTAATCCGATGGTTATTACCCATATCGGGCAACCTCCAGCACCCGAACTTTACCCGCCCGATATGGGTAGTTTCCTTTTGGGCCCTGATGCTACGTGGCGCTCGATGAGTGGCATCGGGCGACCTCCCCCTGAAACCACTCTAGCCACAAAAGCAGTGCAATCAAACCCTCTTACCACCTCCCGCTAGATGACAAAAAGTCACATCTCTCGCTAAAATCCAAAAGTACTTTTCCCATGTGCCCGCCAAATCATTGACTTTGTGAATAAAACCCAAGAAACCTTGTTATTTTGTTTTATCATGGAAAAGAATGCTCCAGACCTCCATGCACGTGACAGGCTATGTTCAACTGCCAACCCACATCCAACCGCCAACCTGCAGAAGCCACTAAACTTCCAGTCGACCCTCCGGTTCGACTAGACCTCCTGCAACCGTGCTCAGTCGCCCATCGACCCGTCAAAGCCAAAATTTCTAGGTATTTATCCAAATACACTGAGAAACCCTATCTCATTCCTAAACCTGTTAATCAATTGCTTAGAATTATTAAGTAATTAAGTAAAAAAACTCCACAACAACCCCAAGCTACTCTGTATTTGAACCAAATTGCCCCAATTTGATTGAAAACCCTTTTCCCCATTCTTAAATCCATAACAACTAAGAATGGCCGCTCTAGTTGCAATGGATGTTTGTCCAATTACCACTCCACATCTAGATTTAGACCATCTCCCTTTGACAGAAAAAGATTTCCAAATCAAGGACACTGCTGTACGTGAATCCCCTATTAAACTATATTGCTGATACAGGGAATAACACCTAAACCAAGCTGACCAAATTGGGCTTTGGGAATCTAATTTTCCCAAGTACGAATTCCCAGAGGTGCATATCTTCCCTGAAATTGTTCATTATTGCCATACCAATTACAGCCCCAGTAAAAGAGCAGTGATGTATCCAAACTAGGATGTACTATTTACCATCACTGCTGAATCCATTAATGAAATGCTTCAATTGCAACCAGGACAAAATCTAACCCCTATCTCCATTGGAGACCTGCTAGACCAATTTCCCAAACTTACCACTGCCAAACTTGCTGAAATATTCCAAACCTTTATTGTGGAAGAGAAATATATTCCAAAGGATCCTCCCCAATACATGTGGACCATATTTTCTAAACTTGGCCAAGACATTGTCTCAATGATATATAGTGTCTTAGGCCATATAACCAGTGATTATGTAGATGAAATCATTTTAGCCTTCATATCCATTTTTACTCCAGGACAACCTCCTGCTGTCATGTATGATTATGCCAAGTACATATCTGATAGGATGCATGAACAATTTTTTAGAATGGATAATGAAAGAGTGTTTAAGTATTCTTCTATTTTGTACCACATTTTCTTATACTATCAAGCTAATAAATTCCCATTTACTCTTCAAAAGCTTGATACCAGAGGCAACCCTAGGTTAGTAGTCTTCTGGACTCCTTTGATCCACAAATATGAATCATCATATTTATACACAGAATTCATAGATCTTTTTGTATATCCTGTAGTGACCATGCTACTAGGAATTCCTCCTCCAAGGATTAGTTCAGATATAAGGAGGATCCTACAACTTTCAAAATAATACAAAGTAGGAGATTGGTAGTTGTACCAAAATCACACTAAAATTAGGATCTATGGCTATGAGTTAGCACCATACAAGTTACCCAGATTCCTCCCAATGAGGTTATTGTCTCTGGAGTACTATAGACAGATAATCAACTCAGATGAGGTACATTTTGTGAAAGCCACAAAGAAGGCTCAACTCAGAATGAAAGATCAACTAGGCCCCTTTATGTGCAATAGTCGAGAAGCTGGAAGAGAAGCAAAAGAAATCCTTCAAAGGCTTAAAATGAAACAAAGTTTCATATGGAGATATGACCCCTTTGATTTCAACTACAATAGAAGACAGAAAAACAAGTTCTCTCCCTATATCCACCACAGAATCCCTGAGATAGAAAAAGATGCAAATCAGTTGGAATGGGTGGAGAATAATCTAGCGGACAGAGATAGAACTGAAGTTGCTGTTGAAAATGCATTAATTGACCTAGAGAGGAGACTTGATGAAGATTCTTTCATATAGGTACTAGAAGAATCCCAAGCCCAAAGGGAATCATAGGCACACAGTGAACAACAAGTGGAAGAAGGACCCCAGGTTCAAGAAGAATCAGAATAAACAAACTTATTAGAAGAATTGACTCAAACAAGACTACCAGAACCCATCATGAGTACTCCTCCTATTGTGTGGACTCCTCTCAATGAGGATAAAAACCTCAAAAGAGACAGGGATGAGGCCACTCCTTCAGGTAGAGCCATTTCACAAACATATGTCAAGAGGAAAAGGTTAAATCCTTTTTCCGAGCAAGAATTCATAGAAGAGACAGTCAGAGCCACAAGCACAGAAAGAGAAGGGAGCAGACATGCTACTCCCTCTGGAGGAACAAAAGAACCTTCCACATCACATGATCAGATGTTGGAAAAACAACCAAGTGTGGAAGTGTCCTCATTAAGGATTCTAGCTGACCAAGACCAAGATATCAAAGAAAAATACAAGGAAATAAAGGCCAGCAATGAAAAGTTAAAAGCCCAAAACTATGCACAATACCTCAAAATGGCTCCCACCAACCAAACAAGGCTTATGTCAGCCTTTGATGTTAAAGAAGGAAAAATGCAGATGACTTTCCTGAAGCCCACCACTCAGCAGCCCATATCAGCAGTTGACTACCGGAAGACAGATTTTGAAGCGCTGACAAAGGACATGCATCTTATTGACTAGATTGAATTGCATAAACAGACAAGAGAGATGGTATATTCCACTTTAACAAGCAAAGCCATTGCATCCCACCAGTTAAAGAATTCACTGAATAATATATCAGCATAGTTTCAACTAGAAAAGGCCTCCTCACAGGCCAAGGATACCATAATCAAGTCCTTAGAGGACTTAATCATAGAGTTGGGATATGATCCCAAAGATGTGAAAGTTGTAGAAAGGTTAATTAAAAAGAAGAACGATGACATAGCTGCTTCGAAGAAACAACTCAAAATTCCACATCTTCATCATCCACAAACAACAGAAGTCTTAGAAACTTAGAAGGAACAAGAAGATCTTATGGACTTGGTCCTTAAGCTAAATAATCAGCTGAAAGAAATTGAGAAAGGGTTGGATAGATTGATTCAGTCTAAACAGAGTGAGCTGGCCACCACTCCATACACTGTTATTCCCACAGTCTGTACTGCAGTTCCCTCAACATTGGTAGCCTCTTTAGCACCAACAGCTCCACCTACTACAACACTTCCAGTCACAACAGAGTTTACAAATACAGGTACTTCAACAGAGAAAAAAATAGAGTTATTGAAATCCATGGAGGAAATTTCCATCCAGGAAACAGAGCTTAAAAGACTTAAGGAGAAAGTGACAAGCTTAGAAACTAACTGTAAGCTTGCCCAAATACAGCAGAAAGAAGAAGCACAAAAAGCCCTAAGGATGGGTGAGAGGATAAAGTTCCTTGAAAAAGATTTAACATTGCAAAAGCCACTAGGACAAATTAAGGAGATGGTTTGGGCCAATATCATTGACTCTATCAATGATATATGGCCATCAATTCAGGTAATATTCGAGCAAACAGAACTGGTGAAAGTGGCCACCGAAGAAATATAGAAGGTAAATAAATACCTGCAAGACCAACCTAATGAAGCTAATCAACTCATCCATTTATTGAACAACAAGAATAGATATGAACTAGATGAGCTTGGTGTGGAGGACAAAACAGAAACCATCATTAAAATAAAAAAGGTTCTCTCTAAAAGAAACCTTATGCTTAACTTAGTGAAAAAATGCCATGACTTGCAGGTTGGTATTGACAGATTCATGGTAAAACTTCAAATTTTGATAAGTAAAGGCCTTCCCGATCACAAGGTAATCAATGACAAACTTATGACCCAAGTGGATTATATTGACAGACTAGAGAAATTGTTTAGAGAATAGGCAAGCACTTCAAGAGTTAAAGCATTTCCAACAGGGAAAGTATTATACGATACTTTAGAAAATCTATTCTTCCTAGAGCATGAGGCGAAGCATTTATTTGTTATCAAGCCAATTTTTTCCAAATACACTGAAGCAGACGAGATTAATAGAAGAATGCTCAAGGTAAAGTTGCCTGAAAATGAATGGTGGGTAACAATGACAAATTTACTATACATTACCACAATAAATCTGAAGGCAGATGAAACAAGTAAACAGGGTCAAAGAGTAATAGGCTAAAGAGTATCAGTAAAAGATTAAAGACAAAGGTGATTCTAGCATACAAATATCATCCAGCTTAAAGAGCTCAAAATTCGAACTGAAAACAACTAGCACAATCACAATAAAAGGGATAGCATGATGCAGTTTTCCATCTGTCTCTATCTTCATGCTTGAAGATATTTTGATTTCCTAGATTAATTCTCATATTGTTGTAAGATATTTTATAAATACTTTTTGTATAAATACTTCACCTTTCGAGGTATTGAGTGTGGATTCAAAGACATTTCTATAGACATTCTCAAGTTAAGGAGCTATTGTACTCAAGATTGGATTGGCTTGCTGGATCAAGGAATAGAGTAAAGACATTTCACAGGATTCTTGTGTAAAGTGGAAATCAAATAACTATTCTATATCTCATGTTTATTACTATTTCTCTTCATGTTTATAAATAATCATATGTGTCTCTATGAAATCTAAATGTTAATCTAGGAATGATATTTCAGAACTAGCTTGAATGCTCTCTGTCTCGACTGTTTACATTCTTAATGTTTTCTACTAAACTATCTTATTCTGGGAATTCTTAATTGCTCCCTTACTTCCGTAGTTTCCCCCCTAGGTCTATAGTAAATGATTCTTAGTTTCCCTTTGCTCATGATCACTTCCTACTCTTGATCTTGGTCCTGGTTTAAGGATTCTTCTTTGCCCTTTCACCTTGGTTAGGACTATCTCATCCATTGGAACCTAAAGATTTTCCTTTTGCTTTGCTAGCCGGCCCTATGAACTCTTCCTTTAGTGATTGATCTGACCCAGTTAATCCATCCTTTGATTGACTCCATAGCCCAATGGCTTGAAGGCCTTGCTCTGTCCATATGTTCCCAGAATTCCACCACCCAACAAATTCAAAACCTTATGAGCACTAAGAACTGGCCTAAAATCCCACCAAAACAAAGTTAAATTATAAAGAGAGAGCCCTCTCTGGAGTTAGGTTGGCTAGAACCCAAGTCTAAAAGATTAGGTTTGTGGTTACCTTTGGATTATTCCTTCTTTTTACAACTTCTAGGGAAGACTTATAAGTGATAAAACTTGCTACCAAGAAGATGGTGCCTCCACATTTTCAATGCATGAAAGATCACTACCAACTCAAGATCATGTGTCAAATAGTTCTGCTCATGCCCATTCAGTTTTCGTGACTCATAAGACACTACCTATCCTTCCTACATAAGGACTCCACCAAGTCCTCTCTTGCAAGCATCTGTACATACTACAAATTCATTGTCAGGATCTGCGATATTTAACACAAAGAGAATGTGTCAACAACTACTTAAACTATTCAAAACTAGCCTCACACTCCTTTGTCCATTCAAAATTCTTATCTTTCCTCTGCAATGATGTAATAGGATAAGCAATCTGCGAGACGTTCCTAATGCACCTCTTGTAATAACCTGCCAATCCCATGAAGGATCTCACCTCATCTACATTCCTAGGAGCCGCCCACTCCATGATAGCTCTTATATTCTCTGGATCCACTATTATACCCTCCTTGGAGACAACATGTCCCAAGTAATGTACCTCAGTTTTAAATAATATGCACTTGCTGAGCTTAGCATACAAGTGATGCTCTCTCAACAACCTCAACATTGTTGCCAAATGCTCGACATGCTCTTCCTCATTTTTAGAATAAATACCAATATGTCATAAATGAACACAATAACAAATTTTTCCAAATAGGGACAAAACACACTATTCATCAAACACATAAAGTTAGTTCAGGCATTAGTCACACCGAATGGAACTGCAACAAAATCATAATGCCCATTTCTGGTCCAGAAAGTTGTCTTGTAAATGTCCTCCTCTTTAATGCTTACCTGATGATATCCGGATCTCAAATCAATCTTCGAGAACACTGCTTCTCCCTTCAACTGATAAAAAAATTCATCAATCCTCGGTAACAAATACCTATTCTTTATGGTGACTTTCTTCAACTGCCTGTAGAAAATGCAAAATCTGAGAGTACCATCCTTCTTCTTTACAAACAATACTAGTGCGCCCCAAGGTGATACACTTGTCTTAATGTATCCCTTGCCAAGCATCTCTTTGAGTTGCAACTTTAAATCTACCAACTCAAGTGTGCTCATCCTTTAAGGTGCTTTTGATGTTGGAGCTTCCCCTAACACCAACTCAATAGAAAATTATACTCCCTTTGAGGTCAAAAATCTGAAATCTCTACGGGTATCACATCCTAACATTGTTGTATATATGGGTACCTACTCAAAAAATCTGCATCCTCAACCTTCTTACCTTTTTCTCTAGAAATATACACTACAAATAACACACACACTTTCCTGCAACTATGCTTGGCCTGCATAGCTATCACCATCCTAATTGATGTGGATTTCTTCTTTCCTTGTAAGACTCTTGGTTCCCCATTGTCATCTAAGCACTCAATTGATTTCTCATAAAACTTCACCTTGGTCCTGTGAAGGTATAGCCAGTCCATACCGAATAGCATACTATATGATCCTAGTAAGAATATGTTCAAGTGCATTGCTCTAGACATGCCATTCAACTCAAATGCACAAGATCTTACCCAATGATGAACTCTTTTCTTTATACCTGTAGCCAACTACACTAACCAAGATTTTGCATGAACTTCTTTATTTAAACCACACTTATCCACCAAGTCAGGACTAACATAATTATAATTAGATCTAGGGTCAATCAAAATAGAAACAACTTGATCACAAAACTTACCGTCCATCTAAATGATAAATGCTTGGTGGTCTGCTTGTATGTTATCTAGTGCTACATAGATCCTAGGCATACTTTGTCCAACATCCCCAATAGTCTGCGCCTCCTGTGACTATATATATGAGGCTTACCACCCTGATTATGTGGACAATCTGTTTTAAGGTGTTCCTTATCGCATGTCCAACTCTCCAACTATCCAGTACCATCACCTCTATATTGCTGTTGTGATACATGTCCATGTCTAGTTGCATTGAACTTCTTTTGTGGTGCCACATTTTCTTTCTCTTCTCCATTTTGAGGCTTTTATCTTTTTGATTTCCATTTACCCTTACCTATATCCTTATCCTTCCATCTCCATACTTGCTAAGATTCATTCTTACACTTTTACTTTTCATAAAAATGTTTCAATTTTCTAAAAACCTCGTCAAGTGATTGAGGCTCATCATACCTAATTCGATCTCTAAATGCTAATGGAAAACCACTGACAAATCGATAAAATTTAACATTCTCATCTTTAAGATACGGTACATACCTCAATAGCTCTAGGAATTTAGTTGTGTACTTTTCATCTGTCATTCATCCCATCTTTAGCTCATAGAATTATTTGGCCTTACTGTCGTAGTACCTTTCTGATAAGTACTTCTTAAAAATCATCTTGAACTCATACAAAATTAGTTCCTCTGTCTTGATGTCTCTGACCCTATTCACGTATTCCCACCATATATCTTCTTTACCTTTCAGGAAGAAGATAGCAATTCTGGCTTTCATGTTTTTTGTGTACTCATGCAACTCAAAGAACTTGTTCATCGTAAGTATCCAAGCCTCTACATCTTCTGGTTTCTTCAAGTCACCATGAACAGTAGGTGGCTTTGCTTTCTTAAACTAATCTGGAAAGTATCCCATATCACTCCTCCTATAAGGGTGATAATAATGATGGTCATGATGCCCGCTAGAACAAAAACTAGAATAATACTCGTGTCCATCACCTCTCCTGTTTGGAGTATCCAACAACCTACCTTCTCTCACTGTGTCATCTCTATCTGACCTATGAAAACCATGAGACCTACTTCCATATACCCCATTAGTTTTATCCTCCTGTCCATGGTTGATCTAAAGTGGCCTCTGTCATTGCAATTCTGACAAACTATGAAGGAGTATTGCATTAACCTAAGCATGTTTCTCTTGTTCTTGCATGATTTTGTCATTGTTCACCTTACAACTCCTTATTTCTTCCTTTAAGCTTCTCAATGTGCCTTCTAAGTCAAAAGAGTTCCCAACATCATGCTACTCATCTAATTCATAGGGAGAATCTATGTAGTCTACCATGTTTCTAGTCATTTTGATATCTTTCCTACAAAGCATACTATGTTAGCTAAACCAAATCACAATAAACCAATGTACCTTAGAAAAATTCGGGGAGGATATCTCATGTGAAATATCAACCAATTAGCATAGTACATGTATAACATAATCATGATAGCATATATACATATAATAAATAGGTGTATCAACACATAAACATCATTCTAGCTAGAGTCTAGTTATCAATGCATGACCATATCAACTACACATACCATTACCTCGTGCATGACAACAATAACCATACCAATGTACACGGACAATACACAATCATAAACAACATGTAACCAATCATACATACATGACAATGCACTTCACAACAATAATATCCTCTTTCACATGGTGACACCACTATGCATGTGCAACAAGCATATAGACCACAAGGATGATTAACACACAAGAAATCGACATGAATGCATGACCAATGCACACCGCGCATCCAGTCCAAGGGGTGAACCATGCTCTAATACCACTATATAACACCCTCATCCCACATATACCCAAGTAATCAACCAACCAAGGTAAATGTGCGACGAGAGGCCCTAATAATGGGATTCAACCTCCTAGGTGACCTTAAGGAAGTGGAATATATGGAAACAGACCACAAATACCATCCACATCAACAACAGAACTCCTAGGAGCCATCCTAACCAATCAAGTAACCAACCCCTAAGACCAACTGAAGTTTTATACTATTAAACCCCTGGACGCTCCCTTGATATGGACATGCATGTGTCTAAGTGGCTCCAAGTTCTCCCACAACATGGGTATGCATGTGTCTAGGGACTTTTCTCCTCAGACCTATGCCAGGGAATATGGGATTTGTGCCACTTTTTCAGGCCTAGAGCCCAACTCACTGCCCAGAACTCAATGACATTTTCATAACTGAAATATAACAATAGAATAAGGACACAAATGCAATTACCTAAAAAGGGACTTGACTGGACTCCCACTAGCCATGATAAGAATTTCGTCAAACATGTCACAAATATGTAATCTATAGGTTTAAAAAATAGATATGAGCACATGGATCTCATACTTATCTAAGAATCGCTAAGAAACAGTGTTCCCTTATATCATTAGCTACATTATCATCTATTAGGTCATAGATACCTTGTTCATTCATTTACAAATCAAAACATGAGGAGATCCATACATCGTCACTGTCATAATACATGCTTATAACCAACATAATAACACCATAAATATCAAGGATACATCAGCCATAGAATCCACATATAAACCAATACATTTACACATAACATGTCAAGGAAAGAACCTCTTATTAATGAATGAAAGTTCTAACTCTGGATGGGACTACCACGTTCCACCCGACCATAGATTGGCTGAGCGAAATCTCTCTTTAGCTAATCACTCTCATGCCATATTAAAAGCATGAATGTGGGACTCAGACCAAAAGAACCAACCAGGGAATCCTAAGGCTAAAACACCTCACCCTCATCAATAGAAACCAGGCTTTACCACAATCCACATCGAATCACTAGGCGAAAAAAATAAACACGTACTAACAAGATTTACCATGATCTCCACCAGATCACTAGGCAAACAAAAGCACGGATGCCACCATATTTCTCCACCTTCACTGTGAGGAATTTTCCTATCTCCTAGTCTCTCATGCTTTATCGCAATCCATAGTTCGATCCAGGGATCACTAGGCCCTAAACTGAGACTCCACCCTCTAGGATTTATCGTATATCCCACCATTCATCGGCCAGGATTCATAGGCCTAATCAAGGGAAACGACTGCTAGGGTTTACCATATATCCCACCATTAAGCGGTCAAGGATTCCTAGGCCCACCGAGGCACATAATACCTGGCTTTACTGCAACACACAGTCTAGTTCGGAGGTCACTAGGCTAGTGGCTTTACCGCAATCTAGATTTTGGTTTAGGGATTTCTAGCCCATGTGTTCTTCCTTTCGGATATCCACCTCACTCAACTTCTAATCCATATAGAAATCCAAATCAACCAAAACATGAGAACCCCATCACACCATGGCTATCCGAAAATGGAAATGCTTGGCCGAACACACTGTCACACCTAGAAAAACTCATACCATAACAACAAAGAACCACATGCAACACCATGCATGCCAAATATAGCAAGGAAAACACACATGCAAATCAATACATGGAAAGAATCATGTTTTAGTTTCTTGAACTTGTTCTTCCTTGCTTTCCTTTCCTTCCTCTTACCTTATTTTCCTTTCTTGATCCAATGCAAAAGTGCTCCAAGAAAATTCTAAGTGTCCAAGAGTGAGAGAGAGAGAGGGAATTATGAGAGAGCTCCAAAATTGAACTGAAAAAAAAGGTACCAACTCATCCTCAAAACCCTTTTTATCAATTAGGCCTCTATTTTCATAATTTTCCATTATTTTGCTTCATTTGCCTCCTCACATGCAACCTATGACCTTTCACCTTCCTTTTATGATCTTAATTTCAATTATTTTCATAAGTAAATGTGCCAAAAATTCCATTTTTCCTTTGCAAAGCCTTATCCATTTCCTTAGCTATAATAAACTAATGAACACCCACACTAGGATGTATTTCCTAACATTCAACTTGGAATAAGTGTCCCATTAACCATGGTTATTATTTTTCCTTTATTAATTTTTATTACATCGAATTCTCACTAGGGATGTTACAACATGGGAAGAAAAAAGATAAGGGAGGGAAGGGGAATGCGAATAAACTCAGTGAAGGCACTAGTGAGGGAAATAAAGAGTCTAAAAAGAAGGTTAAATTCTCATGTCAGTTATGCAGTGGGGATCATCTTACTCATCTTTGCCAGAAGATTTAGGATGCTCAGTGCTTAGTAGCCCAACAGGGTTCTTCTAGTTCTCAGGCTTTGCTTACTAACCCTTTTCCCCAAGGGAAACAATTACTTACTGCCATGAATGCTAATACTAGAACCCTTACAGGAGGAAACTAGGAAGGGGAATCTACATTGAATGTTTATGTGGTTAAGTCTCATGTTTATATTTCAACTAGATCACATGATTATGGAGAGCTAGAATATTCTAAGGCTAAAACTTCTTCTGATACTCAAGAAAATATTCATATAGAGAGGCCCACAATTCAACCACCTCGAATTCCGAAAGGCTCGTCAAAATGATTGACTTATAATATTAATTCTAGGGTTGCTTAGAACTATTCCATTTTTGAAGATTTAGCTTAGATCCCCTGTGCTATGTCGGCATTAGAGGTACTCCAGTCATTTCCTATGCAAAGGAGTGTTTTTATCACTATGATCAAAGTAGTTGACATGAAAAAGTCTCTAGTGATTACATTTGATATGTCAAATGCTAAAAAGAGACTCCCTCGTCATATGGTTTTTTAGGTTAAATCTACGTATAGAAAGAAGACCATCTTTCGAACCATAGTTGATGAAGGGGCTTCCACATGTGTTATGTCTATGTCATGTTGGAAAGCTAACGGGTCCCCTGAAGTTTTTTCCTCTTGTACTCTCTTAAGCACATTCAATGGTAATTCTCATAGGCTATTGGGATGGGGTCCACTGGGTAAATTTTTTTTAAAATATTGTAAGTCTCCACAATTTGAGGAGCGGAGCATGAGTAGTGTAGTTCAAATAGGACTTGAGGGGTTTTAGGAAAGTCAAAACGCCTCATATTTTGGTATTGTTTTGAGATCTGCCCATGGTTCGCAGACTTGGTTATTGTAATAGAGAAGGATATATAAAGGGATGTCTAGAAAGTCTAAGGAGATAGGACTTGATGTTATGATATGGTTTTGGGTTTGTAATTATAGATATTTCTATGTTTTGGGCAATGGGGAAGGCTCCTGTAGTTGAGTGCACGGAGACCTTGGTAAGTCTGTAGCTGAATGCACAGGCCCCTATAGCTGTGTGTGCAGGGTCTGGAAAAGTTGTAAAGGAAGATTTGAAGTAATAGAAAGATATTTGAAGCAAATTTGTGTCTATTTTTATGCACTATGTATTTTCTTTATTTACATGCAACTGAATGATATATATCTATATTTTATCTTAATTACTCTGCGAAGATCGAGATCAATTGTTGGATGTTATTTTGTGCATTATTAGATAGTTACGTAAAGCTTATAATTTTATTTAACTGATATTTATATAAGTTTCATGAATAAGGGTATGCAAAGGTCAGATCTGAAATAAAGATGTATAAAGCATGTTAAAACAAATCACATAGCCTTCTGGATGAAGAATCCTGGTTCTAGCATCCCCCAATACTGCCTCAGGTGAGACTGCAGCCTGTGCTACATGGGTTGTTACCAAAAGGGTTGGTAGTGTAGGGTTTTTTTGTTTAGCACAACTAACTTTGAACCTGGGTCCAAGAACCCTCAAACCAACAAATGGTTCTGTTACTAGGACTGGGATCTATCTGAGGGATGTGTGAGGTGGAATAAGTGGATACTGACTAAGAAGGATATCAAAAAGTGGATAGATCAGAAGCTACATGAGTTTGCAGGTTAGGAGAATATGAATCCACACTTATCAAAATAAAAGTGGTTACAAAGGTATCTTTACACAGAAGAACACGAAGTTTTATTTTCAGCATTCCCCTGCGAATTATATGAGTGGTTGTCCAAATTAGCAGATAACGAACCTACTTGTAACCGCAATGATCCCATTGTGTGGAATCCATAAATCGTGAAACATCTTGAAAGATATGATTCTAAGGTTGCGAGGGCTGTTGATTACTGGATTGATAGTATCTTGGGCAGTTTCATCACTAAATTTGCATTAGATACATTTGTATCTTATAGCGAAGTTGGACGACGATTCTTCAAGCGTCTGAGAGGTAAGTAACTGAAATTGCTAAAAACCTAGATTAAAATTATTTTGTGTGAAAAGAAGGTTATGCCTTTACCTTAATGTTTAAGAGGTGTCCAATTGGATCTACTCAAAGTGGAAAATGATTTAGTGTAGATCAAGAAAAAATTGGCGAAAGTGAATACAATCCCTTATTGGGAGATTCTAAAAGTGAAGAAGAGCGAAGTAGCCCTAGTACGTCTAGAGGTGTGGTGTAGACTGTAGATCAGGGTACTTATGGAATTCAACATCTGATCACTCCACCACAACCTTTGCCTCAACCTCATACACCTACACCTACACCTCCAGCTCCACCTCCACCTTCGTTATTCAGTATGGCAAATACAATAAAAATTCATGTATTCAGGGGTTAGGGATCAAAGGATCCTGAACATTTTTGGTTTGTCACAGAACCTGCGTGGAAAACATAGAATATCAATGATGATGATATGATATAAAAAAAGTGTAGCTGGTTACAATGCTACATGACATGGCGCTTACCTGGTATATCAGATACAACACGACTCACCCAACTGCTTCATTGGCTAATATTAAGGATGTGCTGAGTGCAGAATTTATGAAGCCAAAGTCGAAATACCAGTGTGTGATTGAGATGAAGGAGATTAAGAAAAATGTTAATGAATCTGTGTGGGATATAGGTCAATGACTGAAGTGTTTACTAAGTCAACCTAACCTTTATATCTCGGGAACAACATAGGGACTGGTACGTAGGCTTTATATTACCTCACTTAAGGTTACCATTATCTCAATAGAAGATTGGGTCTCAAGCTAAAGCATTGGAAATCACGACGAATCTAGAAGCCTTGCCGATCTAAGATATGAATGTAGGAGTTTAGGAGATCCAGGTGCAACTAGTAAGCTTGCATATGGAGTTGCAGGACCTGAAGAAGGAAAGTAGGTTAAGACAAAGACACATTCTGAAGTTTGGTGCATGAAATGCAAGGTTGAAGGTCATCATAAGGATCAATGCCCTGTATTCCATGATTATATAGCTACGGGAGGTCCTAACCCATTAAAACCATAATCTTCCACTGAATCAAGCACTAGTGCAAGTACATAGTGTAGTATTTGCCAAATTTCAGGACAACATTCAACCAATAATTTATCCTTATTACAAAAGTTTATAAAATATCCAAAGAAACAGTTTTGTAACTTTTTAAAATCAATTAGTCATGACAGGTGGAATCATCGAAGCTATGAATTAATGATGGACATAACTCCACTTTATAGGACACAGGTTGAAAACCGTGCATAGAATGACCAAGGCTCACCTACAACTCGTGGAGGATTTCAAGGATGGGGAATAGGAAAAGGAGGAGGATATGGAAGAGGTCGGGGCAAAATCATTTGTTATAACTATGGAGAACCAGGCCACTTTGTGTGCAACTGTCAGAACCCAACCCACCCTTCATGTCAATACTTCCATCAATTTGATCATGTCATAGAATATTTCCTTATCTTAATAGCAAAGATGTAGGAGAAGAAGACTTAGCAGCCGACATAGAATATTCAAATGATGAGATCCGAGTGGTGCGAAGATGATCCTAGTGTCAACATAGTCACGAGAATTAGTGTAGTCACTAGTGAAGACAAGGTTGAAGGCAAACAACCAAAATCAGAGTCATCGTTTCAAAAGGCTAGTGAGAAGAATACTGGATTTGATTTACATGAAGAAAAAGAGACATTCATGGAGGCTAGAAATAATTTTATGAGTCTGGGTGCTTCTACATCTCAGAACCCAATGTTGATAGCCTCGTGAAAGCAGAAACCTAAAGAGCTATTGTAACCCAAGAGTCAGATCCCACCATGTTGAAATCGTTTTTGGAGACCTGTATGAAGTTATTATAGGATCAAAAGGTAGTGGAGGGATTGTAAGAGATGATAGATAACTACACCAAAAAGGATAAGTCATCCCCAGAATAGTGCGCAATCAATAAGGTAAACCAAAGCAAGAAAATAATTGGTACAGAGATGCAGCTGACTACACCGTTCGATGATTTCAAAATAGATTAGGTCATCCTAGAGGGCTCTGATACTAATGTACCGCCGAAGTAGAATTGGGAATGTATGGGAAAGCCTAAGTTGGAATGGTCGCCAATTCAGCTGTGCATGGGGAATCAACAAAATATAGTTCCAATGGGGCACCTACATGGAGTAACTATAGATATTGGAGGTGTAAGAGCAGTGGTTGATTTATAGGTTATTGAGATCATTGATGATAGTAATCCATACCCAATGTTGCTTGGGAATGATTGGGCTTTTGACAACAATGCAATCATCAACTTAAAGAAGTGAAGCATGGTATTTGAGAAGAATGAACTTCGAGTAATTGTCCCGTTGGATCCAACTGAAGGTGCACGGTACATAGAAATGAACCGTGACTATTATGAAAATGACGACATTGAGCACGTTTATAAGTTAACTACGCAGAAGGATGATTGGATCAGTCCCACTGTGGATGGGAGGATTAGTTGGGAGAAGGACAACTCTAGCCAATTCGACTTTGATGAAGAATTAGAAAATTGGTAGAATCGGTTGCATGAGGTCTCTACATTGCAATGCAATTAGCTTACAAAATCACTACGATGTGTATCTACTAGGGTACATAAATTACCCTATTATGATGGCTTGGGTAATGCTAATTTATTTCTTGAAAATTTTGAAATAGATGTACCAGAGGAACATCAGTTCCAAGCCTTATATCTAGCATTAAGAGTTATGCTTGCAAGATGGTGGGGTACGCACAGGGATAATTTTGTTGACTGGAAGGAATATCATTGAATGATGTGATTAAGGTTTGGCTATGCGAACACACGACTCACTGAAAAACACATAGGGAAGGATGATCCATGCGAACATTTAGCACGATGGAATAAGGCGAGGGGTGAAATACCTCAACTTGAATGGGTGCATATATTTATTCATACTCTGGATGTTATCCCAAAGAACTGGTAATTAGAAACATTGTCACACAGGACCACTGATTGGGATGAGATGAAACAAATATTCTTGTTCACATTCAGTTTTGAAGATGGGTTTGCATCAATTGCTGAAGCACTTCAGGAGATTAAGGAAATAATCTTTCGAACACCCATCGAACCTATCACATGGGTACAACGTGACTAGAGTACACAACTGCAACATGATTTAGAATGTTACAATGTTACAATAGAAGAAGCTAATGAGGATCTGTGGAATATTAATATCCTTGAATCAGAAGGACAACACAAAGTTGGGGGACCTAGTGCAGAGATCCCTAATATTTCACAATAGGTACACACAAAGCAGGTGAACATTGGTTCAAAGGCAAAAACAAAATTCATGAAAATTGGTGACTATTGGGATGAAGATACAGTGGATAAGGTAGCTGAATTATTACATGAATATAAATATTTATTTCCAACCAAGTTATTTGACTTGAAGGGGATAATAGGATATTTGGGGGTAATGAAGATCAATTTAAAACCTAATGCGAAGCTAGTTAAGTAGTGCCCATATCGGTTGAACCCCAAATACAAGGAAAATGTATGGGAGGAACTTGATAAAATGCCCACAGTTGGAATAATCGATCCCATAGAGGAATCCGAGTGGGTCAGTCCTATGGTGCTCCAAGAGAAGAAAACAAAAGGTGATATCAAGATTTGCATATATCTGCGGAAGCTAAACGATGCATGTGTCCATGATCCATTCCCTGCACCATTTACAGATGAATTCCTCGACAATGTTGGCAGATAGGAAGCTTACTCATATACAGATGGATTCTTAGAATACCACTGAATTAAGATCGTACCGGAGGATAGAAGCAAGGCTACCTTTGCTACCGAATGGGGGTCATTCTAGTATACAGTTATGCCTTTTGGACTAAAAAATTCTCCTACAATTTTCTCTATGGTGGTTGTCGCAGTGTTCAAGGAGTTCATTCATAAGTTTTTGGAAGTCTACTTCGGTGATTGGACAGTGTTTGGGCTGGTCAAAAAGCATGTCTCTAGTCTACACCTGATGTTGGATACCTGCAGGAAGTACCAGATCTCTTTGAACTTGAAGAAATCTATTTTCTGTGTACCTTACAAAATATTGTTAGGCTAAATTTTCTGTAATAAGGGATTGATGGTAAACCTTGCTAATATCACTGTAATTATAAATTTGGAGCCCCCTAGGAATGTAAAGCATCTATGCACAACATTGGGTCGTATTGGGTACTATAGGAAGTTTATTAAGGCATATGCGTAGATCAATGTGCCCATCAAGAAGTTGTTAAAGAAGGATGTTACATTTTATGGGATGACAATTATTAGAAAATATTGGATACTTTGAAGGAGAATATGGTTATGATGCTAATCCTAGTATTCCCATATTGGAAGAAGGAATTTCATGTGCATGTGGATGTGTCTTTCATAGCATTGGGAGATGTCTTAAAACAACTAGGGGTAGGAGATATCTATCACCCATTGCCTTCGCCTGTCAGAAACTCTCTAAGGCTGAAAGAAACTACTCCACCATAAAGCGTTAACGCTTGGCCATGGTTTATGCACTACAAATAGGTGCTCACTTTAAGATGTACACGAACCATTCTGCTTAAATTGAAGTACCTGGTCAATAAGATTATGTTGGGGGGGGGGGAGGAATTTGTAGATGGTTTCTCCCTTTTCAAGAATATGATTTTGAAGTCATAGTGAAGCCAGAGAGATTCAATGATAGACCTGACCACCTATCTCGAATCGAAAATGGCGAAGAGCCTACAAATATTGAGGAAGGATTACTTGATACACAACTCTTTGTTGTCAGGGTTGCGGGCGAGTATTTTACAGACATCATTTAGTTTTTATCTACTGGTGTAGCTCTTGAAGGTTATTCGACACATCAAAAGAAGGAATTAGTTGTCAGGGATGCTTATTTTTTTGTGATTTCAGGACCATTATATAATATTGGGTGAGATGAATTTCTACCCTGATATGTACTTGAATACGAAAGACACAATATTCTAGCAGAAGCACATGGTGGTTTCGTTGGAGGACACTATGCAGGTAAGGCTACTGCGTAGAATATCCTCCTCGCAGGACTTTGATGGCCAACAATACATAAAGATTCAAAGGAATATTGCAGTTTGTGCGATGTGTGTCAAAGGATTGGGAGACCATCGCGAAGGGATAAAGTTCCATTAAATCCACAGGTCACATTACAAGTATTTGATAAATGGGCAATTGAATTTGTTGGACCTATTTATCCACCACGGAAAAAGACAGGAGCATGTTATATTCTCATTGTGACGGAATACTTAACTAGGTGGGCCAAGGCACAACCTGTGAAGGATTGCAACATGAACACTGCTGCAAAGTTCATATTTGAGTTTATTCTGTCAAGGTTTGGATGCCCGAAAATTATGATGAGTGCTAGAGGGTCATATTTCTTGAATGAGGCAATCATAACTTTAATAGAGGAATTCCAGATGTACCATTAGAGAAGTATGCTATATCACCCCCAGGCGAATTACACTGTTGAAGCTTTCAACAAGATCTTCGAGAATTCCCTCACAAAGGTATGCAACGTTAATAGGAATGATTAGGATGTGCGCATTCCAACGGTTATATGGGCCTATAGGACTGCTTGTAAGAAACTAACTAGGAAAAAACCATTTTAACTAGTTTACAGACAAGAAGCAGTAATGCTGATGGAATACATAGTACCCAGCCTAAGAATCACAATAGTGACTGAGATGGAAGATCACTACATCATGGAGGAACAACTCGCGTAGTTGATGGCATTAGAGGAAGGATGTGTTTTGGATGGATTTCATTAGTAGGTACAAAAATCTAGAGAAAAGGCATGGCACGATCGACACATCAAGCAATGCACCTTCAAACATGGTGATTTGGTACTATTGTATGACAACACGTTTGCCAAGTTTCTGGGGAAGTTTCAGATGCACTGGCTAGGACCATATATAATTAAGTACATTTTGGATGGTGGTGCAGTTAAGCTAACAAAGTTGTTGGGAAGTATTTCTGGGAAGGATTAATTGGAGTAGGCTAAAGGTTTATAGGGATGATCCTACCCCTACACAATGAGTACATGGATGTAGGAAAGTATTAGTGCTTTTGTCTGTTTAAAGAAAGCGCAAGACTATAAACTAGACTGCCAAGGAAAAATTTTGTCGAAGAAGGAAGGTTGCACAATGTGTTGGAAGAGTGCACAGATGGAAGCTATGATGAGGTAGCTGCGCCACAAGGAGGATTCCGATGTAGTATGCCTAGAAAATGACCGTAGGAACAACTATAGTTGCTTTGACAACTATTTTTCTGTTAAAGGAGCGGGGGAAGTAAGGCGCAAATATGGGAGGATCTATCACCAAAATCACATTTATGAGAAAGATTTATGAGGGAATGGAAAGTTTGAATTCAAATCGAGTTATAAATATTGCACCCAGCTCCACACTTGGCCACTTTGCTTCTATAAAAATTGTTATGTGTTGTTGCACTTAAAGAGCTAAGTGTATTGTTGTATGTCTGGTGACTTGAGTTGGGTAGAGTTTGACCAAGAATTCTGGAAGAGAGGGGTAGGAAATGTCATGACTGTAGCACTGCTAGTCCCTGCTATAGCACCTAGGCTGTCGAGGCCAAAACCTATTGCCTTCGCGATAGGAGAGAAAAATAACAGGAAGCCACAACAGGCCCTGGTTCGGAAATCACCGCAAAAAATCCCAATCTCTGAGAAAGAAGGATTGTATGGATAAAAATAAGCAACCTATGGAATCCCAGGACTTGGATGAAGAAGAGCTGACTATGGGAATTGAGGAGCGAAGCTCAAAGGGTGTGGAGCCAATTTCTCGGTTGCTGCCATATATACCCCCAAGAAAACCAACTGCCAAAGTAACCAAGGACCTTGACTCATTTAAATTAAGGGTATTCATGCCATTGCTACCAAAGGAATTACCTATTGATGGTGACTTGTTGGACTAGATACCATTTGTGAAGATGGAGGATTGGGATTTGGGTGATCATGAGAAATTTCTGAAATTAGAACCGAGTAAATACTTGAAATTTGTCTACTACGAGGAGATGGGTGTTACAAGGCTTGAACTGATGAAGTGGGTGGCTAATATTGAGCACGCAGGGTTGCTTAATATGTTGTATGTCCTACATTTTAGTCGCAGTATTATTAATACCATCTATGTGCACCAGTTGTTGGCACTGGTTCATGATGGGTGCCTCTGGCTAGGAGGGCTCATCCCAATTGATGATATGGTAATCCAAAGGATCACCGTGCTACCATATCAAGGCATAAAACCCATAGAAACATTTTTAGGGAGATCACAGGAGATAAAGCTCATGGACTAGATGAAGAGTGACTTCGAGTTAGTGAAGAAGACGCGAGGATACGCCATTAGTTCTATCTCAGATGAAGCTGTGTAGTTTGCTAAACAGATCTTCGAAGGAAAAAGTATGAGGAAGTGTCATGTTGATGAAGTACCAGAATCAGTGGTATCCTTAGCTACATAGTGCAGCGAGGGGGTCCAATTTAATTAGGAAAAGTATCTCTGCCAAAAATTCTTGGATGATTTTCGCGAAGCCCAAGAGGAAGGGAAAGCCTTCCACTTTGCATGGTTGGTATTATTGATCCTGCTAATAGCTTGGAGGATGCCAGAGGACTCCTAGTTCCCAATGCCAGATCCAGAGTTGTTTGAGGCTGCTAAATTTTCCTCGCTATGGGCAATGAGGACCCTAAACATGTCATTGAAAACAAGATGTTCTGGGTGTTGTTTGAATCAGAATTGCGTATGGTGATTAACTAGAAGCCATGGTTGTCACCCACTCTGTTGAAATAATATCGATGCATTACATATTTTAAGGTTGATATCCATCATGTCTGTATCCGTGCAAGGCGTGATCTGATGAAGAAATGGATGGCGTTGCCGTTTTTGGTCATCAAAGATGATATCATGTAGTTAGTCCTTACGTGGCAAACTAACTGGCTCCTTCCAATGAATATTGTCAAAGGTATCATAGGGACTAGTGTCGAAGGCACATCAGGCACCAATAAAGTAGCATAGAAGGAAATGAAAAAAGGTGACCATCGATCTAGAGAAAAATACTGTGCAGGAACCAGAGGACGAGCACAATGAAGATCCGCATACCAAAGAACTAGATTAGGGTACTGAAGACCCCTTTGTAGACCCAAATAACTTCTTCTCCTTTTACTCTTAAACTAAGACAAAAGTCAGGTGTAGGAGGCATACACAAGAAGCACAAGTTTGATAAGACTGCCAGTGCAGAGGCTATGGTTCTTACTGAGGGGGACCTTGATGAGATTGGAGATACTGTTAAGACTGTGACAGAAGAAATTTGGGGCCATATTGAAGATCAATATTAGTCTGTTTTGAGAATTTTCCAAGTGGACCTCATAGAGTTTCATGTTCAGGCGAGCTAGGTTCAAGTGAGTAAGATTCAAGCGAGCCTATCACAAGCGAGCATGAAGCCAACATAATCAGGTAATGTGTAGTATGTCCTCACTGCAAAACTCTATGTTGTACCCCTGCCTAATGGATCTTTACATTTGAATGATGTCATGGAACAAGAGAGTGCCCAGATGCCCAAAGATGTAAGTCTTAACCTCGTGGAACTACCCCTATCCACATTGCATGAGCTACACCAGGGTGTAGCAAATGAGCTTAAGGTGTGAGAGTAACAGACTCTCATGGTGATCAAGGATGTGCATATCACCAGTCAACAGATGTGCGATGAAAAGAACAAATCTCTCCAAGATCGTGATGAGGACACTACGAGAAGGGTGCAATTGGAGCTCGCCATTTCAAAGAGTATGCAATGAGCTACCCGAGCTCCAGATTCAGTTGGAGGCTGCTTTTGAAGAGAAAGTACAACAGTTGGCATATGCATTCAGAGAGTTAAAGGCACGGGTGGTAAATTTTGTTTCGATCTGCAGCTCTAAATTACTGAGATTCAATTGAAGCTCTAGCCCACCACATCACCGGAGATCCGAGAGCACCGTGAGGCTGCCATCAGAACAGACAAGGCAAAGCTTGATTCTACACTCAAGGATTGTAGCCAACTATTTGAAGAAACTCTAGAACTATGGGGTTCATTGCAGGAGGACCCTTTGGTGAAGAAGATCGAAGTCACTATTTGAGATAAACCATTGTAGTATGAAGAAATAAAAGCCACAATGCACACCTTAACCCTTGTGCAACGGTTCGCCTGATTGAAAGCTGGACCTCCCTACAAGGATAGATCGAGGAGATGCGAAAAAATATGTAGATCATCACTACAAAAATGAAGCCATGTGAAGAAGAAGCAGGGAAGCACTCACAGGCCGTGGACGACACGCTTAAGAGTATGCAGTAGAAGTAGTCAACCATCCGCTTAGCAACAGATGGGCCAACGATAGAAATGTTGGTGGAAAAAGTGCAACAGGAAGCTGTTCAATGCATGGAGGTGCTTCACCTAGTGAACTCTTCATTCAATAGCCTAAAAGCAAAGATCCAGAATGTGCTAATGAAGTGACTCAAGGTTAAGTCACATAATTGTGTTGGGTGCCTACTAGGACGGGGTCCCCTGGATCAATTTTTGTTAAAATATTATAAGTATCTACATTTTTAGGAGTGGAGCATGGGCAGTGCAGGCCAAATAGGAGTCAAGGGGTTTCAAGAAGGTCAAAACCCCTTATATTTTGGTATTATTTTTAGATCCACCCATGGTTCACAGACCATGGTATTGTAATAGAGAAGGATATATAAAGGGATGTCTAGCAAGTCTAAGGAGATAAAAATTGAAGTTATGATATGATTTTGGGTCTGTAATTGTATATATTTCTGTGCTTTGGGCAAAGGGGAATGCTCCTGCAACTAAGTGTGTGGAGACCTTGGTAAGTCCGCAGCTGTGTGCACAAGGTTTGGAAAAGTTGTAAAGGAAGATATGAAGTAATAGAAAGATATTTGAAGCAAATTCATGTCTATTTTTATGCACTGTGTATTTTCTGTATTTACATGCAACTGAATTAAATTTATCTATATTTTATCGTAATTACTCCACGAAGATCCAGATCAACTGTTAGATGTTATTTTGTGCATGAACAGACAGTTACACGAAGCTTATAACTTTATTTAACTGAGATTCATCTAATCTTCATGAATAAGGGTTTGCGAAGGTCAGATTTGAACTAAAACTATAGAAGGCAGCTTAAACCACATCAGATAGCCTTCTAGATGCATAAGCCTGGTTCTAGCATCCCCTAATACTGCCTCGGGTGAGACTGCAGTCTGTGTTAAGCGGGTTGTTTCTAAAATGGCCAGTAGTGTAGGGTTTTGTTGGTTAGCACAGCTAACTCTAAAGGTGGATCCAAGGTCCCTCAAGCCAACATAGCCTCATTGGATTTTACCTGCCTTCCCTATTTGTGTAGGGGGAAGGGTTTTTAATGTGGAAGTAGAGGTAATCGATGCCAATCTTGATTATAATATTTTGTTGGGTCAGAACTAGGTTTATGCGATGGATGCCATAGTCTCACCTCTATTCCACATCCTATGTTTTCCTCATGAAGGGATAATTGTTGCAATTGATTAGTTAGCCTATTCTCCCAATGAACCTAATGCAGCGACTGACTCCACTGTCCCCTTGGTGAAGAATACCAAGCAACCTATTGAGAATTTAGGAGTTGGATTGTATTCCTCTTTGATGGGTGCTTTCGATCTTCCACATCCTGTTGCTCGTATTAATTCCATTTCATCCTCCAGGATGGTCCCTTGACAATGTTATTTTAGAACTCACTATTTTTCAGATCCTTTTCCCTTGTCCCCTCCTACAACCTCATTAGCATAAGGGAAAGTAGGTGGAATTGATTTTCCTATATTTGCAGCAAAAATTGCATATCAATTTATTGTTAATTATGCAAATTCTGATCTTATCCCTGTTTCAACAAAGGATGTGGATGATGATGTGGCATCGTTTTGGACAATTTATTCCACTTTGACTATGGATTGAATTGATATTGTTTTATCATCTGAGGAGGTAATCCTATAAGAAATGACTAGTGTTGAGAGACCGTGGGATTATTTGCATTATCGGTCTTATTTTGTCCCTGATTTGTGTAAAGTAGAATAAAGTTTGTCTAGTCCTATTTCTCAAGGAAGTGTTCATAAAATTTTAAGCAGTTTGGCTCCAACACATATTTCTTCCAAAGGTAGCATGGCTAATATTTTGGAAATTGTTTTGGTGAACATTTCTAAGGATCCCAAAGTTATGAGAATATCTTCATTGGAGTTGAGTGTTCCCCTGAAGAAATCAAAATTTACACTACTCTCTTTAAGGTGTTTAGAGATGGATTCACTTAGTATTATGAGGAAATGCATGGGATTGATCCTCGTATTATTCAACATGATATCAAGACTTATGAAAATGCAAAGCCTGTGCATCAAAAACTTCAACTAGTCAACCCTGGGAAAGCTGCAGTTATCAAGGCAGAAGTAGAGAAGCTACTTAAGGAAGTTTTCATATACCCTGTTCCTTTAACTAAATTGGTTTCAAATCCAGTCCCTATGGACAAAAAGCAAGGAACAATCCATGTATACAAGGATTTCAGGGATTTGAATAAATCTTGTCCAAAAGACAATTTCCCACTCTGTTTATAGATCAGACCATTGATGAGTGTGTCAGGAATGGAATATTTTCTTTCATGGACATATTTTATGGATATTATAAAATAACAATTTCTCCTGAAGATCAACATAAGGAAACTTTTAATTTCCCCTAGGGTACGTTTGCATATAGGAAAATGCCTTTTGGCCTTAAAAATGTTGGGGTTACCTTTCAACGGGCTATTTCATATACTTTCCACAACATCTGACATATAATTGAAGCTTATTTGGATGATTTAGCTTCTCGCTTTCAACAGATATCTTTGCCTACTTTTTGAGAGATTTCGTTATCATAAAATCTGGTTGAACCCTAATAAGTGCGTTATGGCAGTTACATCTGGTTGGTTGTTGGGATTCATCATTTTTAATTAAGGGATTTTTGTTGATCCTTTCAAGGTTGTTGAGGCAATACTTAAGTTTCCTTCCCCATCGAATATTCTTCAACTTCAAAGTATCCAAGGAAAAGCCAAATTTTAAAGGAGATTTATCATGAACTACGTTGAGATCACAAAGTGATTTATGTGTTTACTTAAGAAAGGAGTTCCATTAGTTTGGGACAAGTTCACACAATGCTCGTTCGATGCCTTGAAAAAGGCATTGACCTCCGCTCCTATTTTGGTCCACCTAATTATAGCAAGGATTTCCTTTTCTACCTCACGGTAGCAGAATCAACTATATGTATGGTTCCAATTAAGGAACATGAATCCCTTAGAGAGCATGTGATTTATTATCTAATTCGTGGCTTAGTTAGTCTTGAACTCCGATATTCTCATATTGATAAATTAGCTTTAGCAGCAGTTCGTGTTGTTTAGCGACTTCAATATTACATTTTACTGAGAAAAACCTTTGTAACAGCTAATGTCAATACATTTCAATTTGTCCTCAGTAGGTGAGTGATCAGGAGAAAATACAACAAATAGATTGTTATTTTGCAATAATTTGATCTCGAATTTATGTTAACTAAATCGAAGGAGTCTTTAGTTTGCACATAATTGATTTTAGAATTTCCTTGTGAAGGAGATGGTCCTTATGAAGGATCATTTCTAGATGAACATATTTTTCTTATCTCCTTAGAAGACCCTTGGTATGGAGACAAATTTGTATATCTCCATACTTCAAAGTTCCCTTAGTAATTTTCTAAGGACAAACACCGAAAGCTACGTCACCTGGCTAAGAATTATCTGATTATTGGTGATACTTTATATCATCGTGGGGTTGATTCAATTCTTATATGATGTTTGAACTTAGAAGAAGCTGAGTTAGTGTTGAATGACTACAACAATGGGGCTTGTGGAGATCATTTATCTAGGCTTGCTACAACTCAAAAAATCTTATGTGAAGGGTATTTTTGGCCTTCGATTTTCAAAGATTGTATAGAGGTGGTCAAAAAACACCATCCTTGTCAATTTTATACTCGAAAAAGGTGTGATCATCCAACTCCACTTTTTCCTTTCATCACTATCAGTCCATTTACTATGTGAGGAATTGATTTTACTACTTGTAACCTGGCTTCAACAAAGGGACACAAGTAAATTATTGTAGAAGTAGACTAGTTTACAAAGTGGGTCGAAGCTATGCCCACTTTTAATAATGATGGTGAGACAAAAACTCTATTCTTCTTTAATCAAGTCATTTCACTTTTTTTATCCCTAAATGGATTTTCACTGACCATGGAAGTCACTTTCAAAATAAGATGATGTCTGAGTTGGCTTCGAAATTTAGATTTCATCAGGAGGATTCATCTCCTTATTATCCTCAAGCTAATGGAAAAGTTGAAGTTGTTAACAAATCCCTTAAGACTATCCTACAATGGACGATTAATCAAGCGAAGTCCAACTAGAACATGATGCTATATCCTGTGCTATGGGAATACCGAATGTCTATTAAGACTGTTACAAGGTTCACTCCTTTTTAGTTGGTTTATGGTTTGGAATCAATCTTTCCTATAGAATGCAAGATTCTATATCTCAAGTTAGTTGTCCAACTTCTTCCAGACACCTCAAGTCTTGAAGAGCACCTTATTCATTTGGAACATCTCGATGAGCAACATTGGGATGCTGCCACAATGAACAAGGCCAATAAGAAAAGATTCAAATCTCAATATGACAAGTTTGTGCAACCCAGGGTTTTCTCTGAAGGTGACCTTGTCTTGGTCTATAACCAAGATAAACACACCTTGGGTGTAGGAAAATCCAAACCTATGCGGTACGATCCTTTCATTGTTAAAAGGGTCTTGAAGAAAGGTGCTTATGAATTGATTGATTTTGAAGGGAATGTGTTGTCAGAGTCAAAAAATGGGCTCTATCTCAAGAAGTACTATGCCTAGGCTCTTTCCTAACATCTGATTTATTTTGTAAATATTGTACATAGTGTTAGTTTCTGTCTATAAGTTTCATGGTGTTGATAATTTTTTCTATCTTCTTTGGTAGGTTTGGATGGATGATTCGATGTACCTAGGATTCACAGATGGTGCTAGTAGACATACTCAGATTTTATCTTCCACCGCTTGGGTAAGACATTATCCATCTAGTCAATTATTGGTTGCAAGAGGC
Source organism: Pinus taeda (assembly GCA_000404065.3). Taxonomy (NCBI): domain Eukaryota; kingdom Viridiplantae; phylum Streptophyta; class Pinopsida; order Pinales; family Pinaceae; genus Pinus; species Pinus taeda. The sequence goes on from APFE030524596.1 coordinate 57,438, forward strand.
ATGTATATTGGTCTTGCTTCTAATAATATGGCTGAGTACAATGTCATTATTAATTTACTTTCTTAGGCAATATCTTATGGTATTGAATCATTAGTAGTTTATTTGGACTCACAATTGGTTGTGTCTTAATTAAATAATGTTTATCATGTGACAAATCATTTATTACATCGACAATATCTAAGAGTGCTATTATTGCAAATATCATTTAATTTTATTACTTTCATTCACATTCCACGTTCAGATAATGCATTTGTTGATTCTATAGCTAACCAAGCATTGGATTGGCATATCAATCATTCATCACATTAAAATCAAGATATCAAATAATCATTTGTATATATGATCAAGTAATCACAAATTATTTGTATATAGATAGATAAGTGTCTCAAAATATTGCAAAATGTGGATAAATTTCCTCAGAATTGTGGCTTAAGCCCGATCATGTCCATATCAAAGAAGACCAGTCACCTAAAAACTAAGTCGATGGGCCCTGCTCTAGATGAGCATCTTGGTAGAAGACAATGGAATTCACCACTCAATAGAAGAGTCAAATCCACTCTCGTGTTACTCCAACTGCTCATCTCTGTATAGCCTCAGGTAGGTCCTCTAATATTGCCAGGAACCTAGCGAGTCAGATCCTCCAAGTTCCTCTATCTAGTATGGATAACTCTATCTGACTCAACTTCTACTCTCTCCATGTCTCTGCCACGAAACCTATTCCTTGGTAGACCCTCAAGTCTCACTGGTCCCAAATATTCATCTTGATCATTTAGTCTTATAAAGATTTTTGTTTCACGAAAAAAGACTTTAAATTTCTTGAGATTATATTAAAAAAAAAATCAAATATGCTAAAAAAAAAAACTTACCAATATTGCCCCATGCCACTCCTTCGGGTAGCACTAACTCCAAGCCCTCTTGGAAGTCTACTCTAGCATATGGGTAATCCTCTATGGCCATGACTTCTTGCTCCCATTAGTGGATGAAATTGTAGTCAAAGGCTGCTAGAGTGACTTCACCTCTGCCAAGTTGCTTGATTAGATCTACCCATCTAGCCATACTTAGATCTCTAGGACTACTGATGGTAGATGATACTCTAGGTCATGGCATAGGAATCCACTCAAAGATAAATGAGTAGAGGATGGTGCCATAGCTGAATTTATTTATCTTCTCCTATCTCAATGATGTCAGTTGTTTCTTCATATTGACTAGGAACGTTGTGCACCAATCATATACTACTGGTTTTAGGCATTCTACTGCCAAAAATGTAGTTGGTCTTGAGGCCTTACGCAATGAATTTGAACCTGCTACCTTGGGAAGGTAAAAAGGATTATCTTGATCGGGAGTCTTGTGATATGTTTTATCAAGACTTGTGAACCGGTTAGTCTCTAGTGCATAGTATACATAAATGTATTAGCAACATTAAGGCCTCCATGAGCCTTCCCCTTCATATCTACTACTTCTTCCCTTAGGGAGATTCCTGTAATGAAGTAGATATCCTCTACTTATATCTGTAAAGGCATTTGATCTATGATGAATTTCTCTTGCTCTGGGTCCTAGTAATGAATTAACATTTCCAATATTCGAGTTTGAGCTCCCATATTGGGAATCATGAATAATTTGAGAAATCCACAATTTTTAATCAAAGTAATGATTCTTGATCATCCAAAACCTCATTATCCACATTAGTGTGCTCTCTCTCCCTCCAAATGATTGACATCTTGAAAAATTGAGGGATTTCATCCATTAAAATTCATTTTTTAAATCTTAGTCTACACATATGCAACTTTTGTAAAAGATAATTGTGTATGTACATGAATTTCCTTTCATTAAATTGTGTATATGGCTTCCTATACGCAGCTTGAAAAGCCTAGACCCGCGTACAAGCAGAGTGGTTTTGCAAATATAAATATTCTCTCAAAATTTTGATCAACTCTATGAAATTTTTGATCAAATGAACGAGTTTGAGGCCATGAATTACCTGAATCTTATGTTTGTAAAATTCCTTGGTGGAATTTACTTGGATTGGTTTTGCCCAAATTTTCTCAAAAATCCCTTTTCTCAACACTTGGATGGTGAAAGTGAAATTGAGTATGTCTAAAACTCTATTTTAGTGTCAAAATTTAAAACCCACTTTTCAAAATTTAATTTTTTAACTTTATTATTTTATTTTATGAACTTTTGACCTTTGATTGGAGTGTTGGGAAAGGTTATTTTTAGGGTGACAAAGACTTTTTGTCACTAAGTGATATTTTTTCTGTGCTTCGACTCCACGATCGATGACCTATCGTGGTAGGTATCATATTCTAAACTAGCATATAGGTTAAGACATGTCACTTTTTTGTTGCATTATGCATCTTGACCTCATTCTGTGATATTTAACCACAAGGTCGACCCCATTATTTTATGAATTTTTAACCTATCTCACTCATCGTCTTGTAAATCGTAACATAGTGGTAGAGCCTTTCCTTCCATGGGATTCCTAGTCATAACCTAACTAGCATATGTTTCCCATGCTGCAAATATTGAGTAGGCTCGAGAGTCCTCTTTAGTCCCACCATGGCTATGTGTTGAAGCCTCATTCTTCTTCTTCTTCACTATTATTCTGGATTTATACCCTAGAGGCTCCCATGTGTTGAGTTGTACTATTACATTGCATATTGAAGACTTGCACCTCTTTTGGCCTTCATTCGACTTCATTTGGACTTGTGTATAAGCCACTTTTGACCATGACTTTTATGCAAGTTTGAACCATGCATTCATTAGCCTTTGTGACTTGATACCATTTTCCTTGGAGGGAACATCCCCTGAGTGTCGACGACCAACATCAGCCACCTTACATTGAACATAGGATTGTTCCAGTCCGAGGAACTAGTGAATTTTCCCTTGACACTCGTTCTCTCCATTGTACCCTAGGAATTATTTTATTTCTTTTCATGCTTTAAATATGAAAAAGACAAAAAAATATATATTCCAAAAAAAGAGCGGGAATAGGGAAGTTTCTTCATCATTTGATGGCATCAAGTGTTAGTCATGTCGCCCTTGAAAAAATCACTTAAAATGAGTCTTTCCTCCATTGGGATGGGACTTAGTTTGACTTTAGGGAAGCCATAACCTTATTCTTGATTTAGTCGTCCACTCGTTGGTTATCTCTTCCAATCATATGGGGAGTTTGTTAATGCCTATTGCAATGCAAACTTATACTAAGTTATTTTATGTTGTCATATAGTCACATCAAGTCGTACTTTTATTCAAGGGAACTAAACCTATTTTTTACCATTCTACGGTGTCCCTTGACTCATTTTTGTCAGCCATACCCAGTCTGTCAAGTTATTCTCAGCATCACATCAATGACATGGTCCTTTACTCGCACTGGTTAAGAATGTCCCCATTGACTTCTTACTGGCAGATCTACTCTTATCAACTCGGACAAATTTCTCTAAGAGTAGACCTAGAGTTGCACCCTAGCCCTATTTACATCATTGATAGGTGATCTTGTGCTCAACATCGATTAACATTATGGGTCTTTGACTGAGTGGTTTCTCGTGTGTTTGGTGTTAGCTTACATTATCACACATTGGAATTTGTGTGGTACCTTGGTTTCCATTTGATCCTATTGGTGCATTCTGCACCTCTTTGTCAACTTTCATTATTGTAGGATTTATGTCGTGCACTAGCCACATCCTGTGTACGACACAAATGTCCTTCAAAATGGTTACTTCATCTCTCTTCATTCCAGTTCTTCCAAATTATTGGCCTGTGGGTTACATTCGTGCTAGTTGATGTGGGATGCCTTAATGCCTTCCTTCCAACAAATCTTTTCCCATCAAATCCAACTCATTTATCTGGGAATAAGGTCTAGAGTTCTTTTCTCGATACCTTAGGGTTTACAGTCATCAGCGGTAGAGTCCTTCGCTATCGAAAATGAGAATACATCATTGTCTCTTGATTGATAGATTCTTTCAAGTGTTTGACTTCAACACATCTATTCACACCTGTTAGACTGTACTGAGGTACCTTGCCACTCATTATCATTATTGGTGAGTTTTCTTGCATTTGTTAATGGTATACGCCAATGACTGAAAATCAAACAATTTCTCACATGGTTGACTTTATCTCATTTATTTCCATAGTCTAGAAATGTACCATTTTCAGTCGATGAAGACTTCAATTTTTGTCAGCATCTTGGTTCACTTGACAGCTCCTTCAGTTTTCTACCTGTGAAACATATCAACTTTATATGTTGTAGTTTTTCATAGCAACATCTTATATGTTGACACCCGAGTTTATGTGCCACTATTCCACCTATATGAATTGGTACTTTTATGAAGATCAGTTATTCAACATCATTTATCAAACAATCTTCTAGCATCATTGATAAAATATTATTTTATATGTGATATTGAGACATAGCTCCATTGCATTCTTTCGTGGCTATGATCTAATGATCCACTATCTATTCTTTAGTTACTTCTGTAAACTTATATATACATTATAGATCTTCTTTACATTTGACCAACAAACATGCTTTACTACTTCTAAGCATGGGTATGCCCACCTCAGACATGCGTTTTCTTTATGAATCCTTCCATAGGTATTCGATGGCGTGGAATTTGGTGATCTCCTCCCAGGTTTTCAGATGACTCCTCTCTCTATACTTGATATATTCCAGCCATGATGTTGCCCTTCTAACCTCATATATTAGGGGGCATATTTTATAACAGCTTTTAGCACTTTTGTAGACCTGATCCTCTTTTATGGCCCTACGCAATCCGTTTCCCTATGCAAACTTGACTTTATATTAAAAAAAAGTATCTCAAATTCCATACGTGACTCTTCCCCTACTAAATCACATACATATGCAAGTACCATAACATTATACCTGTGTACACCATTTAAAATATGAAAAAATAAAATAAAATGATATTTTTCGGGCGAGGTTTACGAGTTTTACCAAGAGCCCACCTACAGGAGCTTGTGGCCTAACTAAAATAACCAAATTTAGGTGGTATATATACACCCCTTGGGTAGTTCTAATACATACAAGATGAAGAATATCAAAATTTAATCGATTTATCCCAGATCAAGTATGCTTTTCTCGTGCCTCCTGCATTCGCAGTCTCTAGGAAACCATGGTTTCCTTTGCATAGATGCTCAACATCCTTATATAGCATCTACTTGCACCTATTAGAGGGGTTATCTTTGTGGCTTAGGGTGGACAGATCAAGACTAAGGCTTCGTCAGTGCCTTTGGCATGGATAGGGTTGTATCTTTCCTGTACTTATTGTTGTTAATCAATAAATAAGTTCATGTCTTGTTCCTGATATATGTTGTCATCTTATGAATAATGGTTTATATGTTTATATATGATGATCTAACATATTACTATGTATGAAATTGAATCATCTATTATGTATATGTTTTTTTGATTGATTTTCATGTATGTACGTCTTCGCGGAATCAAAGGGTTTGGACCCTACGGGAACATGTTCAAACATATGACCTTCAGGTATGTTTCCAAATCCATGTTTAGTAATTCATATGTTTGACATGCTTGTATGAGTTCTTTTTGTTGATTACCTTATCCTTCTCTATTGAGGCTTTCAATCATTTCCTTAGGGAAATTTTCCCGCCCATGGTTGTGAAATGATTTCGTAGCACCCCCAAAATATCTCTTTTCGAATTCCTGGAAGGTGAAATGACTTGGCGTTGTTCCCAATCAATTATCCATGGTCTTAACTTGCTTTAGAACTCTATCAACGACTTAATTTACCTATCTTCATTGGGATTTACATCACTAAAACAAATTATTAGATAAAAACAAATATGAAATGGTCTTGACAACATTCAACAAAATTGGGTGCTATGGTTTTGTCCATATGCAAGAACTCTCCAGCTAATGACTCAACAATGCTAACACAACTATACTCTACAAGGTTGTTTTCTCCATTCTCAAGTGCACTATTTCTAACCTCAGGGGAACCAAACAAATCATATCACATTCTATTTAATGTTGATAATAATACTGAGAGGGGGGGTGAATCAGTATTATCTAGTCCTTTTACCAAATCTTCCTTATTTATACTTTGAATTATTTTTGCATATCAGTACCATAAAATAATGAGCATGAACAAGAAAACAGACAGTCACATCAAAGAACACCAGATATAAGGTGGAAACCCAATGTGGGTGAAAACCACCTGCTGCAATATGTCTCTATCTTCTTTCAAATTACAAACTCCTTTTACAATGGTCTTGTACTGGTGCAGTCCTTTACCAATACGCAGGCTGCAACCTGCAGAGAGCTACAACTCTCTGTCATTTTCCAGTTTCACTTGGAAGGGAGCTACAACCCCCTACTTCTTTACAAGGACCACTTTTCATAAATTTTTAAACTGGATCCATATACATAAAATGATCATCAAGTACATATAAATTACAGTTAGCTGCAGTAACTAGATCAAAATAACAGAACTGAACCCAGAACACTTTATCAACAGAAAAATTCAGTCAACAGAAGATCTTAAGTCAGATACGCAGTATTCCTTTTACTGGTCTGCGTTGCTACGCACTTCACCCTTTGCTTCTCTGCATATACCCGCAGAGCTCCTTCTGCTCCACTGCGTGACCACGCACTGCTTCTTCTACTGCGCTGCGTACAGTACGCACCCAAATACACTATCGCGCCGCGTACTTTACTGAAGGCATGCACCCAAAGACACCATCGCGTCGTGTACTGTTTCTGTACGTACGCACCTGAACCACCGTCGCTCTTCGTACCCACGCACTGCTCCTTCATCGCCTTAGCATACCCACGCACTGCGCCTTTGTCTCCCTTGTGTACCCACGCACTTATCCTTCTTCTGCTCTGCGTACCTACGCAGAGGCACCGTTAAACACCTGAATTTACAAATCACCAGTGTGCTACAGTTAGACAGATGCCCAGATCTGATCAAGCACTCGGGAGATCACCCTTTATAGATTCACCTTTAACTTCACTTTCATATAGATCAAGCTTTTTGAAACAATAACCCAAATATTTCAGATATTAAGATATTCAACCCAAAAGCATACTAAGCCAAATGATCTCCTTTGCTTTATATAGGCAAGCTCCTCCTCAAATCAAGGATCATGCGGCTCAATAATAATAATAAAATAAAACAATACCACGGGCCAAAACCATGATAACACAATACCGTCGGCTAAATACCAAGGGTTAAACATAAGGAACCCCACGTGAGTGCGCTTACTGCCTTGGAGTGTGTGCACTGGGGGTACACACCTCATGAATGGGTAACCTGCGTGTCTGGACGCGGTCCCTGCACAGCGTGCCTGCGGGTACGCATCTTCTGAATTGTTCTCCTGCGTACATCTTAATTTTCATCATATTGAGAGCCCTTGCCATGGGTGTTGCCATCAAGTACAACATCTGTAGCCTATAACCATACTAGAAACATAATGCCAACAATCTCCCCCTTTGGACTTGATGGCAACCTCAAAAAGTTCAGCGACATTCTCCCCCTTTGACATCAAGGGCAAAGGGTTATGCTCCCCCTAAGAACATGCTCCCCCTGAACCTGTCATAATCCACCAGACACCATTAATGACCAAGAAAGAGATAGAAACATATTGCAGCTATATTTAGACTAGCTCCCATGATCTCCTTTTGTACATCCTCCATAATGCCAACAATGCATTATATACTCCCCCTGAACCTGTGCCGCAACCCAGCATATGTACGCATATACCCCAGATGAACCATGCGTACAACCAACAATTAGAAGAGTTTCAACAATAAGATGATGCATCAACAACCCCCAGCTTTTGCCTGAGGTATTCAAAAGTTTCCCTGGGCAATGGTTTGGTGAGAATATCAGCAACTTGTTCCTTAGAAGGAACATACTTCAACTTGACTTTCTGTTCAAGCACTTGTTCCCGGAAAAAATGATACTTGATTGGTATGTGCTTGGTTTTTGAATGCATGACAGGATTCTTTGAGATGCTGATTGCACTTGTGTTATCGCATAAGATAGAGATAGGAGGTGTACAAGTGATTTGAAAATCCTGCAAGGTCTGCATCATCCAAAGGAGTTGAGTGCAGCAAGATGCAGCAGCAACATATTCCGCTTTCGCTGTAGACAAGGCAATTGAACTCTGTTTCTTGCTGAACCAAGATACTAATCTGGAACCCATAAAGAACGCACCACCACTTGTGCTCTTCCTGTCATCCACGCTTCGAGCCCAATCTGCATCTGTATAAGCATGAAGTGTGAGATCTGTATCTCTAGGATACCATAAGCCATAGTTTTGTGTCCCTTGAAGATATTTGAAAATTCTCTTCACTGCCTGAAGATGAGTCTCCTTTGGATTTGCTTGAAATCGTCCAACTATTCCTACTGCATGCATGATGTCCGGTCGGG
>APFE030524596.1:76715-98380 GCA_000404065.3 Pinus taeda
AACCCCCCCGGTTCACTACGCAAGTTAATTATGGAAAGAATATAATGCAACCTAACATCCTCGAGCAAAAGTTAGAGCATGTTGAAGTTACCCATGGAAATCCCAACAATCAAAGGAAAAACACCAAAGGACAAAGGTAAATTGCAATAAGGACCCAGGAGCTAATCTCATTGCATTTCATCCATCTCGCATCCTACATATTAGAGATATTGCATCTTGCATATTGACGATCCTGCAGTCCTGCATTACCGCTATATCATAGTCTCGCAATCCCACATCCCATAACATCGCAGTGCCGCACACTCGAAAACCTTGCGTTATCTCCAATTTGCAATATAACAGTACATCATCGGGGAGGTTTAAAAATCATTTACAAAGGAAAAGCATGAAAAAACAAAGGTCGAACTACCCCCTTCTCTCTCCTCCATGTAGCATCGGCATATCGGCGAAGTCACGGATATCAATGATCGGTGGGGTTTCCATTCCAAGACTATGCGGGGGGCCAATTCTGTGATACAGTGTAAAAGTTATGGGGAATGCCGAAAACCAAATTCAAAGGAATTTCATGGAAAAACCAACACCAGGCAGACCCCTTCTCTCTCCTCCACGTGGCGATATGGATGTTGATGTGGCAGTATGAGTGGACACGTGTCACTCAGTTTCAGTGTTTTCAGGGGTAAAATGGGGTCATTCCCGGGTTGTCATCACTCACAGGGTGGCACGTGGCAGTGATGATGTTACCCTAGGGATTGACGATCGCACAAAGTGAAAATACAGTTCCTCATTGATATCCTCCCCGTTTGCGATTGCGATAAGAAAAAGGCCCCACGGATGAGCTAATTTATTGAGCAATATTATATAAGGGTTTCACGTCTGGGATATCGGTCACTGCGGTATAAAGAGTTAATGAAGGCTCCTAGAGTTATAAAGGAAAAAGACCCCCAGACAGGTTTCCATAGGCCTTAGCGCCTAAGGGCTAAGCACTTGGTCAAGCCACCGATCACATGAAAGAATAAGTACAAAGGGGATGAAAGCATGAGGGGCTAAGGGAAAAATTAGAAAGCAATAGGAACTTTCCTGTTTCGTGTGTTTCCGCAATAAAAGCCGCACCTGAAAGACTACCTGCCACACTATAATACATATCCCGAGGCATATCAGGGCACTGATTGCGTTCAACATGAGGTTTAAGGCTGAAACGACATAGTCGACCCCTAAAGTAGCTTTAGTAGTAAATCGTGGGGGACGTAGCATTCAAAACATGTATGGGCACATTCAAGGAAGGAAATTCTGCAATACGCCTCCAAAGTCGACGCCGAAAGCATTTAAAGGAGAATAGAGAGTCAACCGCTTCAATAGCAGGGAAATGAATCATGACAGGGTCGTGGCTCTACCAAAGGCCTCCACAACAATAGTAGAGGGACACCTCCTCCTTCCTCTTTCCGACTTCCTTCTTTATTCATTAATTTCCGTAGGATTCCAAGAAATGTAGGAGATCCCTATTGTAATCATAGTTTGGGCAATAGAGCTTCACCTTGGTCGAGACAGCCAGTTGATCTAACGGCTGAGACTTGGCCCAAGGATATTTTGTATTGAATCATGTTTGATAAACACTCCCCCTCCTCTTATAAATAGGAGGAAGCAACACTGTAATAAAGGGTTGGTTGGTTGGTTGGGCAGGCTAGCTGGTTCCAAAATTTCTCACCCACTGGGTTTGAGTTATGAGATACCATTTGTTCTACTTGTTGTACTCATGGGGGGGATTGAACTGATGTTGGGATTAATGTATGGATTGGTTGTTTGGACCCTTTGGATTAATGATACTCCCTATTGATTCCAAGCATAATGGATGTGCAACATGTTTTCTTGATAATTTCATTTCACTTGTGTATTTCTTTCCCTAAAATTGTGTTAATGGAGCTGTTGGTTTCTTGTTGGTTCATGGATTTATCTTAGTTTCTCAATAGTAAACAGTACATATGCATATCACAGGTTTACCTCTATTATTCATTAGCATTCACTACCTGTAGAATTATAGATTTACTTGTGTTTATGATTAGCTTACAGTACTTGTGGTGGTTCAAATTTACTTTGATTGTTTAGCAAAGAATGATACCCATATTAATATGTAACCTAAAACCTTAATCAATGGTCATCTATTTCTGCCATTTCACCTGCCTTTCTCTTCCATATTTTTGCTGGAATATTATTGCTAAGGATTTTGTTCATTTACAACCTTCTGCATATGTTTCCCTCCTTCTTTTCCTCCTCTCCACCACTACTCCAACTTTAGTTTCAAAGTTGTCTCATTGTTGTGTGTCGGCCACTAGGAGCAGACATTTCTCTTTTAAGATTGTCTCGATATACCCCCTCATTTGAATCCCTGTATTATCTTGAGTCCACCTTAATGAAGGGTTATTGAACCAAGCCCCTCCTATTACCTTTTTAAGTGACAATTGGAGTGTTGATAAACCCTCACATATAATATTTCATGCACTCCTCTATTTAAGATGTCATAGGCACTGGTCTACAATCAATCCAGAGGTCGTCTCTAGGGAGGTCTCTTTGTCCCCTCCTGCACTTGTGCTGCATGTGCAAGATTTAACTACAACATGTCCCATGACCTTGGTCTTATTTTCCCTTTATTAACTTTATCACATGAACTTTTAACCTCGAGTTGTTACAATATAACTCCTTAGCCTTGGTGTTGAAGTATCTCTCAAATAGATACTTGTTCCTAAAATATCCCTCAAATTCCTTTAAGGACAACTATTCTTCTTCTATGCCTTTTACGTTTTTCAGATCTTCCAGCAAGATGTCAACTTTTCCTTTTAGGTTGAAAGTAGCTAGCTACCTTTTCTTTCATGTTCTTTGAGTAGATATGAATCCTGACGAAATTCTTCATCCCAATGAGTCATGCCGCAACATCTTCTGATTTCTTCACTTCACCGTCAAATGTAGGAGGCTTGGCCTTCTTAAACTCCTTGTGTACTTCTTGTCTTTCCCTTATTTTCCAATGATAATGATGATAACAGTGATGTCTTCTATAAGAAAGATCAAAGTATTGTCCATTAGTGCTAGTTTTTCTCTCTGGGGTACTCAATGGGGTATTTCCCTTTATTGTGTCTTCAATTGAGTGTATGTGCCTCTTTCTAGACTTTCTCTCATCTGCTCCATTTCTTCTTTTTGCTTGTTCTAAGGGACCCTATCTGTCCCTCTTACTAGCACCCAAATCATGATGCATGTTCCTTTGCAAGTCTGACAGGCTTTGTAATTTAACTGCATTGACTTCTAGTTGTCTCTCCTGCGCTCTGACAAGCCTTTCATTATCAGCCTTACAACTCCTTATTTTTTCCCTTAAGCTCCTCGACGTATCCATTAAGTCCAAACAACTTTCCCTTTCTCTTTGTTCAATTAACCTTTGTTCCTGCCAATGTTTTGATTGGTCAAAACTATATTGTACCATCCTATTATTCATTCCCTTGTCCTTCACTTATATATTATACCATCTTTTATTGTTCACGCGGTCTTTGACCTTCATGTGTTGTCAAGCACACATACAGTTGTTAGTTATAAACATACATAAGTGCATCATGCAAATCATCACCCTGACTTTTCTTGGAGGCTGCTGGTACGAGGCTAGCTAAAACAGGTCACTTCAAGTTAACACATTAATCTCAACAAAATCATGTAAAATAATTAGTACTATGATACATTCAATATTACAATGAAGGCACACCAAACAATACATGCAATCAATTCATACAACAATAAGGTTTCTAATGCTTATCAAAAGGATTTAAGGCCTCACTTGATCTCCAAACGTACAATTTTCTTCTATTAATTTTGCGATAAAGCCCATCTAGTCCAAGTATTGAACTTAGAATATTTGATACCACTCAGTAACATACTCCCTACTATCCCTAACCCCTACTAAGGGTAAAAGGAAGCAATTACTCATATGACTCAACTTATTAAGTCCAGTTATGGAAATGAGGTCTAAATTTTTTGATTTATTTCAAATCCCTCAAAAGTCGGGATGGATAACATCTTTGCATTCGTTTCGTCAAGACCTTTCCAATAATATAAATTTGTTTCAATTCTACTCCCAGATCAAAATATATGGTTGCTTAAATATTAGCCTATCAAATAATGCCACGTCATCTTGACCTACCATGTGGCAGCCACTTGGTTTCCACATGGAACCCACATGGCTATCCAAGTCATATCTACCTCATCGATCCTTGGTAGCAGAACCCCAGCTGTTGACCCGTTCACAACAGGTGACGTATTATCCTCGTTCCATGGTTTAACATGCCTAACATATAATATTTATATAATATGCACTAGGTATGCAGGTGCAGGCCCCTCTATGGCCATGTCACCCTGAGAATAAGATCCTGACAATAATACTTACGGTTCCCCATTAAAACTTCTGGGGAATATGGAGTAAGGTTATGTTGATGTCTCGCGAACCCTCATCCAACGTACCTTCTCGTGATTCGCTATGGACATGCACTCGGGCACCACCATGCCACGTCGACCTGCCCTATTCTACTCTACCTCCATTTACTTTCGTCAGGGTTATGTGGAAGCTCCACTTGGAATATCGCCATGTCAACTTTGTTGCACAAGTTTTAGTCAGTCACATGTGATCAAATCCCTTACACCTATGTAGGTGGGCTCTGTCATGCCATATCACCTCGGGAATTAAATCCTAATGAGATTTCACCAAAATCCATTAAAAATTGTCAGGTACATAGCATCGAGGTGATGTTATTGCATCCACGTGGCCTCCTCTAAGAGCACCATGTGTCGCGTGATTTGAGCCCTTTCGGACCCTTGAAAATGCTAAGGCAAGGTGTGACAAGGGTACCACGTCACCGTCTCTTCCATGTCAGACGCCTTGTCATCTTGGGTCCCACCACAAGTTCCAACCCCTTGAATCACACATTTTCATGTTATAAGGGAATTCAAGTTTCCATTCACCGCTCGATGTAAGAGCATTCGACTAGCCCCACTGTGCCATGTCACCCTAGGAGTAAAATCCAAGAGTTACCCATGGGGTTCCCCTTAAAACATTTGGGGAATTTTTTTGGGGGTTATCTGATGGTAATAAGTGCTTACCCTTAAACGACCCAAATTTCTCTTGTTTAAGTGCTTGATCACTACGCCTAGTCATATGATCGAAGAGGGTTTACGTCATTTCATTTCAAAGTCTTGTGCTCCAGGATTAAGGATTGAAACCCTGCTTGATTTACCAATTATCAATGTAAAGTGAGAGGCCTTTCCTAGGGCTCTAGAGCGATATATATATATATATATATATATATATATATATATATATATATATATATATATAATATATATATATATATATATATATATACAAGGCATATCTAGCAATAGTTTAGTTCCTAAGTCAGGCAAATCTCAGACTTTCACTATTATTGATTAGAATCACTCGCTAATCCTAAGTGACCAGAGAACAACCGCAAATGCCCAGCTCTACTCAACCTTCTAAACCTTCTATTTGGACTAATACCAATGTTACTTTTGACATGTGGCCCCACGTCTTATTTTGTGAAGCTCATGTGGTCAGTAAGGTCTTTGGCTTGGATGTAGTGGTGTGGAGGAAGATCTCACCTCTTGCATTGTCTAAGGGAGAACAAGATTGGATCTCCTTGGTGCAGTATACATTTGGCTTGGACATGGAGAATAGGAGGAAGCTACTTCTTGCAAAGGGAACTCTTTGTAATACCCTCCTCCCACATCTACCCAAGTAACCGGCCAATCAGGGTAAACATGTGACAAGAGGATACAATGATGGGATTCAACCTCTTCTGTGACCTTAAGAAAGTGAAATTTATGGAAACACAACATACAGATCTTCCACATCAACAAGAGGACTCCCAAGAACCTTCCCAACCTCTTACGTAAACAACCCCTGGGTCCCACTGAGTTTTTAGGCTAATTAACCCCATGATGCTACCATGATATGGGCATGCATGCGTCCAGAAGGATCTGGATGATCCCACAACATGGTATGCCAGCATCCATGGACCATTTTGCTCAGTGTTGTGCCAACGTCCCCAGGATTTGAGCCACTTTTTCAAGCCCAGAGCCCAAGTCACTGCCCATAATTAAATGAAACCTTCAAAACAAAAATATAACAAGGGAATGATGATACAAATGTAATTACTTGAACAAGGGCTTGACTGGACCCCTACTAAGCATCACAGGCATTTCTTCAAACATGTCACAAATATGTAATCTACAAGTTTAAACAACATATCTGAGAATAAGGGTCTCATACTTCACTAAGAAGCATTATTTCCTCATATCCTTAACTACATTACCATCTATTAGGTCATAGATACATTATCCATTCATTTACAAATCAAAACATAAGGAGAGCCATACATCATCATTGTCATGATACATGCTTATAACCAACATAATAACAATAGAAATATCAAGGATACATCAGCCATGGAATCCACATATAAATCAATACATTTACACATAAAATACCAAGGAAAGAGCCTCTTATTAATGAATACAAAAGCAAACTTGGTATGGGACTCGTGAGGCTAAACCACCTCACCCTCATCAATAGAAACTAGGCTTTATCGTAATCCATCCCAGATCACTAGGCCAACACAATAAACATGTGATAATAGGCTTTACCATGATCTCCACCAGATCACTAGGCCAAAACAAGAATGGATGTCATCATATTTCTCCACCTACACCATGAGGAATTTTTTTGTCTCTTAGTCTCTTAGGCTTTATCGCAATCCACAGTCTAATCCATGGATCACTAGGGCCTAAATCGAGACAACAACCTCTAGGGTTTATCGTATATCCTTCCATTCACCAGCAAGGATTCCTAGGCCTAATCAAGGGAAACCACCTCTAGGCTTTACCAAATATCCCGATATTAAACGGTTGAGGATTCCTAGGCCCACCGAGGCAACACAAAATACATATTTACTGCAACCCACATTCCGGCTCAAGAATCACTAAGCCATGTGTTCTATGATTCGAAGGCCCACCTCACTGAGCTTCAAATCCATCTCAACCAAAACATGAGAACCCCATCACACCATGGCTATTGTAATGCAAGGCTAGGCTGAAAATGTTGTCACACCTTGCAAAACTAATTTCATAACAACAAAGAACCACGCGCAATACCAGGCATGCCAAATATAGCAAGGAAATCACACATGCAAATCGATACCTGCAAAGAATCATGTTGTAGCTGCTTGATCCTGCTCTTCCTTGCTTGCTCCTACCTTCCTCCTGCCTTCTTTGTATTTCTTAATCCAATGCAAAACCTGAGCAAAAAACTTGCCAACTAGTCCTCATAAGCCTTTTTATCAATGAGGCCTCTATTTTCTTCAATTTCCATTATTTTCCTTCAATTTCCTCCTCACATGCTATCTTGACCTTTCACCTTCTTTCTCTCCTAATTTCCATTATTTTCATAAATAAAATGCCAATTAGTGCCACTTTGCCTTTCCAAAGCCTTTTCCATTGCCTTTGCCAATTTCATTTAACCGTAATAAACCAAATGAACACCCACTAGGATGTTTTTCCAACATTCAGCTTGGAATAAGTGTCCCATCAACGGTGGTTACTATTTTTTCCTTTATTAACTTTTATTACATGGAATTTTCACCTAGGCAGTTACACTCTTCCATGATGGCATAACTTCTAGGTAGGTGTGTGCGTGTGTGTGTGTAAGTAATTATGTTGTCTCTACTAAGCTTATACAAGCATGTTGCAACCCAATGCATATAACCATATATTTATTCATATATGTAGGCTACATATGCACCACTGGACTAAATTTCAAGTTCGAAGTAAACACATAAATCATTTTAATAACAAGATTTCACCCATCCATTTACCCAGTACAGTCTAGTCTAGATTTAATCAAGGGAAGCTAATTCTTTCCTTAAAAATCATTGCACATTGCATTAGCATTCTTCTTTTATGAATGAAGCCTCAATTTCATATCATGAATACAACATTCAACCAATGCAAACCACATGTACAAGACATTTACACGAAGAAGCACAAATAAATACTTATCTTATGCAACACAATTATTTTCCGACTTAGAGTGGGACTCCAACTCTCCACTTAACCTTAGATAAACTACAACCACTCGCTACTTGTAGTTGTCACCCCTAAGCTAGATTCTAGTGCTTGAGGTGGAGTGCTTTTGAGAGGAAACTTAACCAATATTGACATTGAAACCAAATGTTACAAGGTCACTCTGCCTTTACCCACTAGCTACACAAGCTTCCACTTAGTCTTTCCATACTATACATACATGATTGACACACATGCTAGTATACCACAACATAGAGAGTCTCAACTCACTTTGAGGAGAAGAGAGTCCACATCAAGGGAAGTTCATTAATGGATAAGCTACTGATAGGTAAGAGATTATCTCCCTAGATACTTCATCAATGAGTTAAGCACCAAAGCTTTAGCCCCATGGAAACTCCTGGTGGTTCACTAACCCTCAGTAATACCTGGGTGTCTCCTCCCAATCCAGAAGGTTAATCAATCCACAAGATTCTAGTGGGTTCTTCAGCCTTTAGGCAAGCCAGTACTCTTTATAATATTTCACCTAGAGAGCATTACAAGGTTTCCTCAACTGGTTCATCTTTTCCTATACCTCATTCACTATGATTATGATCATTACTCTCCACGACACCTCCGATCCTTGGAGGAGTTTTTCCAATTGCTCACCACTATGTGTTTTTCCACTGCGCGCACATTGAAAAATAATGAGTTCTCTGTTATCCCTCATCGACTTGTTTTCGTGCTCCCTCAGTAGACTAACTATTTGTCTTTTTTTAGGCTTCACGTAGGTCAACTACCTTGGACAACGTAGCCCATTCCTTATTTAATTTGTTTTCCCTTTATTGCTTGTTATTAGAGATATGAGAGACATGGTTCTGTCCTTTTATTATTTATTGCACATTTATCCCATTAAAATTCTCATCCAACCCATGACCGATACATTCAAAATGACCAATTCCTCAAGTAATCTCCCTCCTTAAGCAATTGGAATATGTGTCCCTTTCTCTTAGCCCTTTTATAATTATAATTATTTAAAATAAGTGAATATTAACCAAGGTTTGTCACACTCATTTTGTCATTATTTTCTTTAAATTTTTTATACTATGTGAGCTTATGACCAAACCTTCAATCTAGTGCATTATTGTCCAAGCTTAATGACCAACTGATGGATTAATAAAAAACATGTTCAATTTGGATTTAATCTCTATTCCATATAAGTGTATGAAATATGGTTTTGTATTGTTGTTAATTCCATCTAATTCTATGCTTGTTTAAACTAATGGAAAAGTACCTTTTGATGGGGGATTTAATCAAAATAAGAATCTAATAATGAATTAAAGTATATTTGTATACAATTACGCATAACTTTTGACAACTTTTGTCTTTGTTTAAATTAATGTTACATTCTGATAGCTTTTTCTATGATGCAATGGTATATTTGATCTTGAATTCATTCATTAATATTTTAATCTAAGTATGTGGTTGTGAGGCTCTCATAATTGTTTAATTGATAATCAAATATGCACATTTGCCTTAACTGCTACAAATCATACAAACTATTTTTGTGATTTACTAGCTCATTTTACTCTTAAATTCAATTCAGGTCCATTCTCTTTTCATCTTGTTCTTGGTTGAGAGTGGGCTTGATCAAGATACATTAGATTTATTTATGTTCTTTGCACATTACCTTAAATATCATTTGAATTTTGGAGATCATATTAAAAAGTATCATTTTTTGAGGAGTGATTCACTCAATGGCAGTCACGCCCACATAACAGTTGAAATAAATATCCCTAATGAATAAGGGTCTAATTGGGGCCCTAACCAGGTGATTTCGAACCTATTGACATGGTCGTTTTTTCCAATCAACATTTTTGGCAATAGAAGGATGGAAGACTTACAAGCTGACCCTTTGAAGGTTTGCATTTTAAAGTTTCAATATAATGGATCCTTCCTAAATTCATATTTGTAGGTTTGTCTCTAGACGAGTATCATGCAAAACTCTATTAAAGATAGTAAATATCTTGTGAAAGAAGTTTGATGGTAAGGGTGAATCAATTGCATCAGAACATGTTTTTCATTTTATTCAAAATTGTAGTTCTTATGATAATGTTCATGAAGGTGTCATGTGCCGGATTTTCACTCTCACTTTCAAAGGCCAAGCTAAAAACTAGTGTGAATCATTACCAGCTTGCTTCAATACCTACATGGGAATAGTTTATAAGTGAATTACTTCATGCATTTCAAGATTATGAATATGATGAAGTATGTTTGGAACTTGAAAACTTATGTAGGCTAGAATGTGAACCTATAGTATAATTTCTTATTATAATTAAATTAATCTCTCTTAAATTTCATTCTGATGATAAACCTTCTCTTATAGACCTAAGAGAATGGCTTCTTCACCTTTGTTCTCTTCCTTGTATACAAAATAATCATGATGAACCTGGAGAACTTTCTTTTCTAAGTGTACATGCTATAGATGATATTAAAAATGATGCTTTTGACTCTACTAATAACATTGATGATCTTGTTTAAATAGACAATCTAGAACTTGTTAGTGAACAATTTCAGGAAAGTATAGATACATTCAATAAAATCAATTCCACTCCTAAAATTATTTCAGATTATGATAAACTTGTTGCTTATAACGAAGTGGATAATGGAGAATTAATAACTCAAATATCAAATGTCAATAATGATGATAATTATCTCAATAGGGAAGAATTTAATCATGTATGCTCTAACTTGTTTCATGATTTATTTTTCCATATAATAATCACTTGGTTTAGGTGGATATTGGTGGCCACCCGCCTATTCCACCTAGACCTCCAGTCGGTTTCATCAATTTCCTTATTTATAGCAACATTTACTATTTTTAGTAGTTTTTCGGGTCCTAAACTTCTGGCACAGTTTTGACCCCCTAAACGATGTTTTTTTAGTACGTAGCAAGCTTTTGCCCCTAGGCCTATGAAAATTCTTGTAGCACACAGAGATATGTTTCCAACGAGGTATCATATGCACCAAATGGAGATAATAGGACACTTATGACCCTAGCAAGTTGGTTGCCCAACTAACCCCAACGGGGCCCACAAACTCTTGGTGTTTCATCTTCCAGGTTAGGGGTTTAGTTGTTTAGGGTTTTCCCCTGTTGTTCAATAATAAAAAGGCCCTCGAGCTTCATTGTAACACATTTAAGAGGCATGTAGCCACCACATCTCTTCTCATGGATAAGCTACCATCGCCCGAGCTAATTTATTTCCAATATGTTTGTAAGCATATTTCAGTTCTTTGATATTATTGACATGAAGTGTTATTTCTATTGCATCTCTATATTTGTGGTTATATCTATATTTTTTTGCATTCTTATTTAAGTTCTGATCGGTAGTATCAGAGCAGTTTTCTCTTTCTCTATTTTTCTTTGCATGTCCCCAAGAGGTCGGGATATAAGGAGTTAGGGCTCGAACTAGTTGAACCCTTGCAAGACCAACCTCATAAACCCCAATGACCTCCCATTGCGGAAGAAAAGAAAGAAGAGGGAGCAAGAGATCCTTTCAAAATATTGCTCGAATAAGCCCTTCAATGATAGAAGAACGCGATGATGGACAAATTGGCCTAGATCCTTCAGCAGATACCCACATGCAACACATCTTCTTCTAGCAGCCACTCTGGGAGCGCCACTCCCTTTAAGGTACACGTTAACTTTTACATCCCCATATTTGAAGGTTAGATAGATGCGGATGCCATAGATAAATGGTTCAATTTGCTAGAAGGATATTTCTTGGTTCGTGACTTTTCCAACCAGAAAAATATTACTTTTACACTCCACAAAGTCGCCCACCACGTCAAGAACTGATGGGAAACCTACTGCGAGAAGAAGGATGAGAGTGAACCCTCACTATTCTTAGTTGCACCCACTTGGAATTATTTCTGAGATGTCATTAAGGAGCAGTATTACCCTGTTGGGAGCTATGAAGATAAATACATAGTGGACCATGATGCGGTAAGGAAAGGACCAAGATGTGCCAGAGTTCACAAATAT
Organism: Pinus taeda; assembly: GCA_000404065.3. Classification (NCBI taxonomy): domain Eukaryota; kingdom Viridiplantae; phylum Streptophyta; class Pinopsida; order Pinales; family Pinaceae; genus Pinus; species Pinus taeda. The sequence continues at coordinate 88,858 of APFE030524596.1, forward strand.
TTTTCATACCCTTCACACAAAATTATGTATCAAGGATTATGAGAAGCATTTGGTACGAAATTTTTGTGGTTGTCTACACAAGTACATCCAGGACGAGATGGAATTCCTAGACATATCCTCACTCGGTGTTGCCTATCGATACACCGTCAACATCAAGCATAAATTTAAAAAGAAGAAGCGAGACTTTCGATTTCTAAATGTGAAGTAAGGAAAAGGTGCCCCATGATACATAACAAAGGACAAAGCCATGGCAAGACGACCTGAGACAACTCGGTGAATCCACAAGCAAAGAACAACACCACAAATACAAAGAAGGACATGGGGAAATGGTGTGAGTTCCATAAGATCCTGACTCACAACACAAGTGAGTGTTGGGCCAAGCAGTCACTAGTGGTCGAGCTGAAAGCTTCCAAATCATATGCATGTTCCCACTTTGAGTCAGAACCCGACAAGGGGAATGAAAAAGGGAAGCAGGTTATTGATGTGGAGCCCAGTGCCACCGTTACCACCACTAATATCCATAAGAATGAGCTCAAAGAACGAGAGGAGGGGGAGCGCCTCTTCCACTCCCAAATGTGGGTGAAGGGTTCTCCGTTGTAGTTAATTGTCAACATCGGGAACCAAGGAAACTCATTTCAGTACAGGTCGTGAAGTGGTTGAGCCTACCAACCAAAACACACCTGTAGTCGTACACCAATGGATGGCTTCACCAAGGGTGAGATCTTTGTGTTAGCTAACAGTGTCGCCTTCCCTACAATGTCAAACCTCGCAGATGAGGTACTGTGTGATGTTGCTTCTCTTGAATTTTGTGATGTATTACTAGGACAACCATACTTGTGGAAGTGACATGTTTTGTATGAGTCTAGACCCCAAACTATTATTGTCACTTTGGGAAATAAGTTGTACAAGATACCGAAGGTAGTGCCGCCTCCCACCATCTCTTTGAACACTATGAAGCAATGTAGTAAGCCCATCTCCTAGACTGGGAAATTTGTTTTCTTTATGATTTTCCCTAAGGGAAAGAATAACATTGTGGCCATGACCTCGAGACAGAGCTCCTCCACATGGTAGCAATAGATGGACAAGGTCGTGGAGGAGTACAGGGACATATTCACCTCACCCACAGGGGTTCCTCTACATTGTCAAGTCAAGCACTCATTCATCTAACCCTAGGTGTACCACTGCCCAATGGACCAATCTATCGATGGGAGTTGCTGTAGAAAGGCCACATTAGGCCATGTTCATCACCTTGTGAGAACTCAATCGTGTTGGTATAGAAGAAGTATGGGACCTGGAGACTCTATATTGACTATCGTGCGCTAAACAAGATCATTGTCCAAAATAGGTATCCTATCCCACAGATTGATGAACTTAAGGACCAACTCAAGGGGGCCAAATATTTCAACAAAATTTACTTGAAGTCCAGGTATCACTAGGTACCAATCAAATCCTCTGATGTGTGGGAGATTGCCTTCAAATCCAAGGAGGACCTTTTTGAATGGTTGGTCATGCCTTTCAGGTTGATGAATGCCCCCACAACCTTCACAGGGCTCATGGAAGACATCTTGCGACTCTTCGCCAACTCATTCGTGGTGGTGTATTTGGATGACATCCTCATATTCAACTAGAGATGGGAAGAGCACCTCTGCCATATTCGACAGGTCCTCCAAACTCTGTGACAACACAAGTTGTGTGCCAATTTGGAGAAATGCACCTTTGGTATGACCTAGGTTCAATACCTGGGGTATATCATTGATGAGTGAGTTATACATGTGGACCTAACCAAGATACATGTCATTCAAGATTGGCCAGTCCCAACCATTCTAATGGAGCTTCGCAACTTTCTAGGTCTTGCCAATTTCTACCACAGTTTTGTGTTGGGGTTCTCTCATATTACTTGGCCTTTTAGTCAAGTCACTAAGAATGGAGGCAAAGAAAATAAAATTGAGTCGAATCCCAATAGAAGTTGTTTTCCAAGTTAAAGCATGCACCAGTCCACACATTACCAAACCTGCAGCAAACCATTTGAGATTGAGATAGATGCCTCCGACTATGCTATTGGTGTAGTTTTTACTCTGTATGGGCATCTAGTGGCATATCATAGTGAGACACTTTTAGACACAGTTTGAAAGAATCCCACCTATGACAAAGAGATGTATTCCATTGTGAGGGCTTGTCAACTATGGAAGCATTACATTATGGGGAAGGAAGCAGTCATCCACGTAAACCATCAATCCCTGCAGTTCATACAAACACAAGGGAAGTTGTAGAACGATTGTTGTCAGAAATGGTCCACATAACTGCAACAAATCCATTTGAACATTAAGTACAAGAAGGGAAACACCAATAATATTTCAAAGTGCCTCAGCCGACCGTTGGTCGTGGCACTAACCATTATGCTCGACTCTTGTGGGAACAAGACTTTGGTGTGTCGACATTTGTACAAGAGCAATCCAGAATTTAGCAACACATACCAAACACTCCTGGGAAGAAAGCAAGTTCCAATTTTTCACCTCCAGGATACATTGCTATGTCACTTGGGACACCTTTGTGTTCCTTCAAAGGAGCGTGCCAATATGATTTGGAAGGTGCATTATAGTTGGTTTGCTAGACACTTCAAAGTAGAGAAAACAGTGGTAGTGTTGCAAAAGTATTTTTATTCGCCGAAACTTCGACAAGATGTTGGGAAGTACATCAGATCTTGCACTACCTACGCCATTGCCAAATCGACCATCAAGAAGCAAGGCCTATATTCTCCTCTGCCTACTCCTACTCAACTTTGGGAATCTGTCTCCATGAATTACATATCGGACCTCCCTTCTACAAAGCATGGCAATGGCTGTGTTTTCATGGTCGTCGACAGATTCTCTAAGATGGCCATTCTGGTGACCTGTAAGAAGAGTTTCACAACAGAAGCCATTACCAAACTCTTCTTTGAGTGAGTGTGGGTACACTTTTGTATCCCACAGTCGATTATCTCAGATCGCGACAATAGGTTCGTAAGTATTTTTTGTTCAATTCACTAAGTCCACGACTTTCCACCTCCAAATTGATGGCCAAATTGAGGTCATCAACAAGATGATCGCACACATCTACACATGTATAACTCGAAGCATCCGTGCACATGGGGCAAAATCCTCCCCTATGTCTAGAATAGCTATAAAAGATCTCTTCATATCTCAAATGGCCACAACCTCTTTCAGGTGGGGTTAGGATTCTAGCCACTATGTTTGATCCGTAGATCAAAATTTAGTTAAAAAATGAAAGTTCCTAGAATCTTTTGAAACTGACATCAAGTCATAGTGGTTGTCATTTTAATTCCAATAACACTTGTTTTGCCTCAATATGGTGCCATATGACAAAGTTATGATGTTATGATCGTTTGGGTCAATAGTTAAAAAACTTGTAAGGTTAGCTCACTGGGTAGTCATACCGTTGATGTCAACATGTCTATTGGGCGCATATATACCAATCCCGGCTTGCCAAGTGGCAGCCTCATAATAGGCAGGATGGTGCATTTTGATTGGTTTCATTTTGAAATGGCATCCAATAAGAGGATTCCACGTGGCCCAACCAAAGGTTGCCACGTGGCACCTTGTGGTAGGCAAAAATTTTGTTAAGGGATCGAATAACCTCATGCAGGATCGTACCTACAGCCTACATAGACCAACTCCAATGCCTTACCACCGCACTGCATCGTGTTTCTTACCCCTCTAGGATACAACTGCTATATAAAGTTTTAATGGGTGCGATTTGGGAGGAGGGGTAGGGCAGTGAGCCCCAACCCTCGGTCACTTGCCATTCCACCAGACCAATGATGCAAATAGAGAGGGCTTGGCGACCAACCCCCACCCTCAGTCATCAGTCCTCTACAAGACCACAAGCAGAGATCAACGAGTACTTAGCAGAGAGGGGCTTAGGACCAGCCCAACCTTTGGTCACAAAATCATCCATAGAACCCTGGCACACGACAGAGAGGGCTCAAGGACCAACCCCGAACCCTGGTCACGAGATCTCCCCACATGACCTTGGAACTCAACGGAAAGGAGCCAAGGAGTTAAGGGCTAGGCATATAGCCTATCCCCCAGTCACAGGACCTGCACGTGACCTCGACGAAGTGTAAAATGGAAGGGAGCGGAGATATAACCCTCACGTCGGGCATATGAAAGCCATACGACCACATGTGGACCATTAAGAGGGTTCTGAAGGTAGGGGAAGGCGGTTATCCATGACCCTCGACCACATTAATGTCGACGTGACCACGAGCCTGGATATAAAGGGGCCTAAGCCGACGGGGGCGGGTTGTTTGATTAGGGATCAACATTTTAGCTAAGAAATGAAATTGCTCAAAATTGCTTCAGACCTGAATGACTGGATAGAGTTCGTCTCTAGGATTCCAATGCCATGAATGGTTCAAAAAACTGACATCGTATGCAAAAATTAGAGCTTCTGAAAGTTTGGTTTAAAAAATGCCCTGCAGGGCCAGCCCCCACCCCATGTGACCAAGCACCCGAACTGGGAGCTAGGGCCCACCTGTTAAGCGGGATTGGTGCGCCACTAATCAAATTAGCATTTAATTAATTCATAATTAAGTTGGAGGAATTTATGGTGGAGCCACTAAATCTAGAACTGCCACCAAACTTGGCAAACTTAACTGGCAATTCTCCAAATTTAGCGGAGGTTTTGTAGGAAAAATTGTTTGAGCCATAACTTACTCAATTCTCAGCCAAATTTTGAAAATGAATAGTCATTTTTGGCTAATTGGCATGTTGGGAACCCATTGGATTAGGTTGCAGAGGCAGAAGAGGTCATCTACATGTGTTTTTGGTCACTTGAATATTTTTTAAGCTTAGGGCCACCAAGTGTTGGAGGCCATTACTAGAGCAGCTGGTAACCAAATTGAGTAAAAATATAGTCATTTTTGGGTAATTTCCATGTGGGAAACTCATTGGAGCAGGTTTAAAAGGTAGAAGAGGTCATCTATAGGTGTTTTTGGTCACTTGAATATTTTTGAAGCCTAGGGCCACCAAGTGTTGGAGGCCATTACCAGAACAACTGGTAACCAGATTGAGTAAACAAATAGTCATTTTTGGCTAATTGGCATGCTGGGAACTCATTGGAGTAGGTTTAAGAGGCAGAATATGTCATCTATAGGTGTTTTTGTTCACTTGAAGATTTTTGAAGCCCATGGCCACCAGGTGTTGGAGGCCATTCCCAAAGCAGCTGGTAACCAAATTGAGTAAACAAATAGTCATCTCTGATAGATTTGAATGTTTTAAACTCATTGTAACAGGTTCCAAGAATAGTGGATGCATGTAACAACAATTTGAGCACTATTGAAGCTAATACAAAGGTTCACACTATGAAGCTGGACCAAGGAGATGTAGCCTAGGAGGGGTGAACTCCTTCAACAAAAATTTATGTATTGAGCTATGTTATTTGTGCTTGCTGTGTTTTTATATGCTATTGTTCAACCATTTAAATTCATGCTTTTAAGTTCACGCAAAACACTAAATTTCACCAAGTTAAATGAATTGACAATCACATGCTCATGGATAAACTCTCTATGGATAAGCAAACCAAAACAAAGAAAATTTTATATCTGGAAATGATATTAGCACAATGTTAACTAGCAATCAATTTCAGATCAAGTTGGTATCAGAGCACAAGGTTGCTTGCTTGATTTGCTTGAAAGGTTTAATAGTTGCAATTGTTGTTATGATTACAAGGTTGAAGTTGCAGAGAGGAGAACGGATGCTACTGATAGTTAGTCCTGAGATTAGGACAAGAAGGAAGAAGGCTGAGAAAGCATAATCCTCACCCAAATGACCACTCAAGGGAGCACCCAAATCACCTCAAGTTCCATCTCCGTCAGTTGAGATAGAAGAGGCACAAATTGCACAAGAGGTTGAAGTGATTGAAAAGGTACAATTAGTACAAATTTCTGAGCCTAAATCCATATCCATTATGTCTTGAGAAAGAGAGCATCAAGGCCCCTCTTCAGAAGAGGAAGAATTCAAGAAAGATTTCTACACTTTGACTGAGATGGTTAAAGTCCTCTATGAAGAGAGGAACACCAAAATGGTTGGAGAGAGTTTTAAACCTCCACATGGAGAAGGAAGCTCAGAGGAAAAAAAGATGAGAAGAAGGATTCCAAAGAGAATGGTGGAAAGCCACCTCCATCTCCACCATCCTCATCATCTTCACCATCTCACACAACATCATCTTCCACTACCACCACTGCCCATACCCATTCCAAAACCCCAAAAGGAAAAACTTTGTTACTGAAATTGGACATAAAATTCGAACTTCCCATGTACAATGGAGAAGTGAATGCAGAAAAGTTGGACAATTGGATTCGATAGTTGGAGGTATACTGCAGAATTCAAAAACTTCAAGAAGATGACATAAATATCCAGTTGGCTTCATTGAGGATAGAAGGAGCTGCACTAGTTTGGTGGGAAGTAAGGACTCGAGAGGAAATATGAATCCATGGTAAGATATCCATTTCTTGGGTTGAATTTGTTTATGCAATTAAAAGACAGTTTTATCCATTAGCCTATATGCAAAAAGTCATCATGAGTTGGCAAAAATTTAGGCAGCTTAAAGGCCAAACAGTCCAAGATTATACACAGGATTTTAGGAAGAGGGCTTTGTTGTTGGAAGTAAACTTGAATTCACAAGACATGCTCTTGAAATATATTGGAGGTTTACATTCTTGTTTGCAGCATACTATCTTTATGTTTAACCCAAGTAATTTAGATGAAGTATGTGTGCAAGCCATGCATCTTGAGGCAAGGGGAAAGCAAAACATAGAGTAGAAAGGTGAAAGTGAGGGTAAGGGAAAAGAGAAGGGGGGAAATGGAAGGGAAAAAGGAATATAAAAAAAGAAGGAAAAACTCACATGCAAAAATTGTTCAAAGACTAGCCATGATTAAGACCATTGTTGGCAACTTCATCCACAATTAAAACCAGATAGATTGAAAGCCAAAGAGAAGGGAAAAATTGTTGCTATGGCTGAAAAAGACTTAGGATCAGATTCCGGAGATGAGACAAAAATTACAGCTATGGGTTTGAAAGGTCAACATGTTGAAAGTACTAGTTCCTCCAATAGTCACAACAACACTCCAAATGAAGACAAAAGGGAAGAATTTTTCATTGTCAGAGTAATTTCAAATCATACCGATATTGATCCACTCTTTGAGATCCGGATTTAAACAGGAACGCAATAAAATATAGATATAACCATATACACAAAGATGCAGCGGAAATAATGCTTTATTTCATTAATGGAAAATACCGAAATATGCTTACAACCAGAAATGGAAATAAACCAACTAGGGCGATGGTAGCTTATCTCTGAGAAGAGATTGGCGGCTACATGCCTCTGAACTGTTCCGAAACTTGTGTTACCATGAGGCTCGAAGGCCTATTTATTATTGAGAACGATGGAAACCTTCAAATCAAAACCAAACCGACCCTTAGAAGATGAAAACGCCAAATTGTGGGCAACGTTTGGGTAATTGGTACATCAATTTCCGGGGTCCGAACTTTGGCATACGATCTCCGTTTGACGCGTATGATAGCTCGTTAGAAAGATCTATCCGAGAACATAACCATTGTTGGAACGGGCAACATGGTCCATTCAATGGACCCATGTTTGCCCCTGATTCCCAAAACGTAAATTTAGGCCTCAAAAGGCTCGGAAGTTCAGGACGCAAAAAACTGCTAAAATAGTAAGTTGTGCTACAAATTAGGAAACTGAAAAAGCTGAAAGAGACAGTTGCGGGGGTCCAAATGGGATAGGTGGGTGGCCACCAACATCCACCTGGATCATTCCTCCCCCCTTAGGAAGCAATGGTCCCCATTGCGTTGAGTTCCTCCCGGAGATGAGGAAGCTTCTGCTGAGCTGGGTCGTTGGTGAGCTGTTCTGCAATCTCTGATGTGTCCAGAAATGGTGGGAAGCATGGTCGACGGCGGTCCACATTGAACACTCGGTGCAAGTGGGGGAATGGAGGAATGTTGTGCTTCAAAGCATTGTTGCCCATAGCCTTGGTACTGTTGTAAGGACCATGTCGGAGTGGTCTGAGTTTCTGATGGGTTCTGGTAAGGCGTTATTTCTGCAGATGTAACCAAACTTTGTCGCCCACCTGAAACTTATGTGGTACCCCTGTGGGTGAGGAGAAGTTGTTCCTGTGTTCTGTCATGACTGTATCCCTTTGCTGCTGCTCCTGCGTGGAGGAACCCTTGGCAGGGGTCATGGATGTAGCAACAATCTTCCCCTTACTTTGGGAGTGAACCATACAGATGAATTTCCTGGTCTGTGATATGAGCTTGCTGCCTTTCTTAGCAGTGATCAAAGATGTGGCGGTAGGTGGGGCTACCTCCGGTATCCTGTATAATGAATCACCCAAAGAAATAATGACAGCGCGAGGCCTTGACTCATACATAGCATGTCGCCTCCACAAGTATGGTTGGCCTAATAAATAATACATCACAAACATCTAGAGGTGTAACATCACACAATACCTCGTCTGTGAAATGCTTGATGCTGTAGGGAAGGCGGCACTGCTGGCGAACTTTGAGATCTCGTCCTTCATGAAGCCACCTGATACTGTACGGCTGTGGGTGTGGTGTAGTCGGTAGGCCCAACCGCTTCACGACCTCTGCTGAAATAAGGTTCTTTTGGCTGCCACTGTCGACAATGAATTGCAGCGGCGAACCCTCCACCCACATCTGTGAGTGGAAAAGACGTTCCCCCTCCTCTGGCTCTTCGGGCTCATTCTTCTAGATCTTGGCAGTGGCGACAGTGGCACTCGGATCCGCATCAATGATCTGCTTCCCTTTACCATTCGCCTTGTCGGGTTCTGGCTCAAGGTCTAAACATGCCTCTGATTCGGAAGCCTTCAACTCAGCCACCAATGACTGCTTGGTCCGACACTCACTTGTGTTATGAGTGGGACTCTTGTGGAACTCACACCACTTTCCTGTGTCCTTCTTCGCCTTCGTGGTGTTGTTCTTTTCTTGCGGCTTCGATGGGTTGTCTTGGGTCACCCCGCCTTGGCTTTGTCCTTTGGGCTTCAGATTTGCAGGTCCAAAGTCTCGCTTCTTCTGTTTGAACTTTTGCTCGATTTTGACAGCGTATCGGTATGCTGTGCCGAGCGAGGAGACGTTCAAGAACTCCATCTCTTCCTGGATGTATCTATGCAGGCAACCGCGGTATTTGAGTACCAGATGCAGCTCAGAATCTTTGATACCCAACTGTGTGCGAAGGGTATGAAAAATGTTTGTGAACTCCGACACATCCTGGTCTTGTCCTTGCCGCAATGTGGTCCATTTGATGTATTTGTCCTCATAGCTTTTGACAGGGTAATACTGCTCCTTGATAGCATCTCGGAATGAATCCCAAGTGGGTGCGGCTGAAAATAGTGAGCCTGTACTTTCATCTTTCTGCTCGCAGTAGGTTTCCCACCAGTCCTTGACGTGGGGGGCTACTTTGAGAAGAGCGAAAACAATCTTTTCC
>APFE030524596.1:98837-149032 GCA_000404065.3 Pinus taeda
TTGAGAAACAATGGAAAACCCTTCACATTCCAAAACCCGACCCTTAGAAGATGAAACGCCAAATTGTGGGCCCCGTTTTGGGTAAATTGGTACATCAATTTCCCGGGGTCGTAACTTTGGCATACGATCTCCGTTTGACGCGTATGATAGCTCGTTAGAAAGATCTATCCGAGAACTACCATTGTTGGAACGGGCAACATGGTCCATTCCATGGAACCATGTTACCCCTGGATTCCCCAAAAAAACGTCGTTTAGGGCCTCAAAACGGCTCCGGAAGTTCAGGACCCGAAAAACTGCTAAAAATAGTAAGTTGTGCTACAATTTAGGAAACTGAAAAAGCTGAAAGAGACAATTGTGGGGGTCCAAATGGGATAGGTGGGTGGCCACCAACATCTACTTTGATCACTTTGATAGTGGATTACAAGCAAACTTGATTTCAAAAGACTTAGTTAAAGAGCTTAAACTTGAAACAGTACCACATCATAAACCACACCCTTTAGGTTGGATAGTTAAGGATGCCAATTTACAGGTTTCAAGGAAATGCATTTTTAGATTTGCTATTACTGCAAACTTTGTTGATGAAGTCGAGTTAGATGTGATTCCACTTGACATTTCTAGAATTATCTTGGGAATTCCATATTTGTATGACATGAAAGGATGTTTCACCGTTGTGAACACAAATATCATTTGCTTAAATATGGGGTGAAGTATATTGTGAGAGCTCATCGCAAGAAACTGAACATTTCTTTAGTTAATGCAGGGCAAATGATGAGGCTAGTGAATGCAAGTCAGAACTTGACATTGTTGATGATCAAACAAAGAGATGTTTTCATTCATACTTTTCATAAAGATGCTTATATTTGTAATGAGTTGTTTCAAAATGATAAGAGGTTGTCTTTGAAAGAAGGTGAAAAACATTTGCAGCGCCCAACATTGGTGTTGAGCGGTGTTGAAAATAAGGTGTTGGTGCAAGAAGTTGCAAAGGTCAAAGAAAAGAGTACAAAGCATCTTGGCAAAGAAGGCATGGGTTTCACAAATGTTCTTTGCTGGTTTCCAAAAGGCATATTACAATGGCAAAGAAACTTGGGCAAGAGTCGACTCAAGTACAAGACAAATACAGCAAAAAATCGCCATAGAGATAGTGCAAGGTGAGAAAGATTCCAAATTTCCTTTGATTTTTTACCGAGATAGGAACAAGATGTTTTCTGCGAAATTATACTGTTGTTCTGCAAATTTAAAAATATTGCAGCATGATGGTGTCAAAGACAACAATAGACGGTCATTGGAATCAAGGAAAAATTTGACATTTTATTAAAAATTTCAAATGATGAAATTAGGAAAACTTCAATGGATGAATACTGGAAGGATGAGGGAACAGTCCCCTCATCAACATAATCAGTGATCAAGAGAGCTTTTGGGGTTCAAAATGCTTCTAGTGGGGAGGAATGATCAGGGATCTATATTTTAGCTAAAAAATTAAAGTGCTCAGAATAACTTTAATCCTGAATGAATGGATAGAGTTCAACTCTAGCATTTCAACACCATGAACAATTTGAAAAACTGACATCGTATGTAAAAGTTAGATCTTTTGAAATTTTGGTAAAAAAAAAAAGCCCCGTGGGGCCAACCCCCACCCCATGTGCCCAAGCGCCCGAACCAGGAGCTAGGGGTTAATTGTTAAGCGAGATTAGTGTGCCACTAATCATATTAGCATTTAATTAATCTGCAATTAAGTTGGCAGAATTTATGGCAGAGCCGCTAAATCTGGAACCACCACCAAACTTGGCAGACTTAACTGGTAGTTATCCAGATTTAGCAGAGGTTTTGTAGGAAAAATTGTTTGAGACATAACTTACTCAATTCTCAGAAAAATTTCGAAAACGAATAGTCATTTTTGGCTAATTGGCATGTTGAGAACTCATTGGAGTAGGTTATAGAGGTAGAAGAGGTCATCTACATGTGGTTTTGGTCACTTTAAGATGTTTTAAGTCCAGGGCCACCAAGTGTTGAAGGCCATTACCAGAGCAGTTGGTAACCAAATTGAGTAAACAAATAGTCATTTTTGGCTAATTGGCATGCTGGGAACTAATTGGAGTAGGTTGCAGAGGAATAACATGTCATCTATAGGGGTTTTTGGTCACTTGAAGATTTTTGAAGCGTAAAGAATTTTTGGCTAATTGGCATGCTGGGAACTCATTGGAGCAGGTTTCAGAGGTAGAATAGGTCATCTATATGTGTTTTTGTTCACTTGAATATTTTTGAAGCCTAGAGCCACCGAGTGTTGGAGGCTATTCCCAGAGCATCTCGTAACCAAATTGAGTAAACAAATAGTCATTCATGACATATTTGAATGTTTTAAACTGATTAGAATAGGTTCCAGGAGCATTAGATGCATGTAACAACAATATGAGCACTATTGAAGCTAATAGAAAGGCCTGCACTATGAAGTTAGACCAAGGAGATGTAGCCCAGGAGGGGTGAAGTCCTTTAACAAAAAATTGTGTATTGAGCTCTGTTATCTGTGCTTGTTGTGTTTTTATATGCTATTATTCAACCATTTAAATTCATGCTTTTAAGTTCATGCAAAACACTAAATTTCACCAAGTTAGATGAATTGACAATCACATGTTCATGGATAAACTCTCTATTGATAAGTAAACCAAAGCAAAGAGAGTTTTATATCTGGAAATGATACTGGCACAACATTAACTAGCAATCAATTTCAGATCATTGTTGGCCCAGACTTTGGCCATATTTTAACGCTCACGTGAGTTATTGGAAAAAGTAACTATCTGACAATTTGTACCTTTGGCGAGTGAAATTGTCGCCTCCCTAGCAGATTTCAGGGTGGAATTGTCGCTCTATTTGTAGGTTTATCCAATTTGTAGGACAGATAACAGGAGAAACTAGAGAGATCCATAACTAGTTGGGTTTTTGGCCTTTTGGAGCTCAAGAAGAGTCCATATAGGGGTTTTAGGACATTTTAGATCCAATGGAAGCCTCTGTTTGTTGAGTGGAGCACATATGAATAGAATTTTTGCAGGTTTGAGTCCATGGGTATCAGGATCAATCGATGTTTTTGAGCAGTTATTGAAGGTTTTAAAGCATAGATAGCACCTTGTAAGGGTTTTCTAGCCTTCATGTTAACTACAACAATTGTGACTTATTTGGTATAACTCAGGTTTGTCTTTTCTCACTATGTCTTCTTGAGGAAAGATCGCTATTTGTACTTCAATGTGGGATTGTTGTACTTGTTTGCTCATTTTCAGATGGAGTACAGGGTCTTGATGTGAGAGACCTTTTCTTGTTGAATGTTTCATGGCTGACCGTAGGTTTTCATGCTTTTCAGAGTGAGAGTTCTTTGCAGGAGAATTTTTCCTTGAAGGGGAAACTAGTCACTCTTTTTGTCATCACACTTTATTTACTCTTTATCGCTGAAATATATGGAGCGGTCTAGTTGTGTTAGCAGATGCGAATCTAACCCAGGAGGGGTGAACTACGTCACCAAATTTTGAATTATCTCTCTTCTTGAATGCCCTTATGAGTTAAATGATGATATGTTACTTGTTTAAAGTTCACATGTAAAACTAATTCATTAACCTTGAAGAGACCTTAAAAAACTTGTGTTTGTGTAAAACCCATTTTACTTGGAAAGCATCAGAGGACAATCAATTTTTAGGAAGGAGAAGTTCTCCTCCAATTTAAGATCAATTGGTATCAAAGCTAGTTCTGACCAAGTTATAGGAATGGGCAAGAAGATGAAAAGTCTCCAAGAGCTATAAGAGGTGAACTTTCTCTTCAAATGGAGAATGTTGAATTGAGAAGAATGCTTGAAATTGTTGAAGAGGAGAAGATGCATATGCACCTTCAATTGTAGCATGTGCTTGAGGAACAAGTTGTTGAAAGTTCCACTCCAAAAGAAACAAAGAATTCCTCGAAAGTGAAACTGATTTGTCGGCATGGTCCAAGCACAGGTTATGGACCCTATGTGGAGAATGATGCTTGTGAGTTTTTTCAGCATCTCAAAGATTCTCATTATATGCCTATTGGTAAGAGTGGGTCGCTTGAGTCATCTTCAAATTCGTCATCAGCATCTAAAGCAGAAAATATGGGTGGAAATTCCAAGGATGTAATCAATATCTCTAGTTCAAATCCTTCAATTAATGTTAATAAGACATATTTTGCACCATTTGAACAACATACTAAAGGCATTGGTATGAATATGCTAGCTCATATGGGTTATGAAGGAGGAGGCCTCATAATCAATGGCGAAGGGATCATTCATATTGTCACAGTAAAAGAGAGAGCAAGATATCAAGGATTGGTATATGGTCATAGAGAGTTTGGAGAGTGTTCTAAACTATTTGAGGTAAAGAAATCATTAAAGGATGATATGTCACACCAAGATGATAGTGATAATCTCAATTTGTCTCCCAAGAGAGATGAATGCTTCAAAGGACTTTGCACGTCATTGTCCAGTCCACATCATCAAAGTTATAGCCCAAGGGACAAGTATAAATGTCATGGGAATTTTCCAATTGTTGGTAATTTTTATTATTTGTGGGACATGTATCCTTGAATTTTTTGTGATGTAGTTGACCATTGTGTGGCTGATTGTGAGCAACGCAAGGTGATGGTCAAAAGAATGGAACAAATTATTGGCATCAAGCATGAAGAACCTCCTTCACATTTGAAGACTTCCTTGTCAGTGGGCAAGCGGCAATACTTTTGTACCCATTACAACATGCATGGGCATGGGAATGAAAGTTGTTGGAAAGTTCATCTAGAACTTCGTCCCAAGAAGGATAACAAGGTTATGCAAACCAATGCAAGGAGCACAACAAGTGGCAAAGAGGATACTGACATAGTTCCTAAGGAAACCTTCAAAGTAGAATAGATACAGAAAGAGAACCCATAAGACTAGGAGAGATAAAGATTGGGTGGAATGTTTTTATAGTTTGTTGCTTTGTAAATTGTAAATGCTTGTTATTGTCATTACTTATTTTGGGTGCTTTGTAAAGTGAACAAGAATAATCACTATTTGTATGTTTTTCTTTGACATGTTATGTTGTTGGATTGTTTATAAGTCCAAATGTTTGAGGAATTTTGGGATGTACAATGTTCGACGTCCAATTTGTCTACAATTGCATCATGTACTTACTCATACAATTGTTCAAGATGAAACTTGTTGTGAATGAAATATTTGATAAACATTGTAAAAGAAATGACTATGTTTTTGTGGACAAAGCTAAATGGGTCATTGAATTATTGCACCCATAGTACTTTTTTGTACAAGCACAATTTTAGGACATTAAAGAAAAGTTTGAATCACTACATGGAAAGCATTGAGTTTCCTCTGATTTCCAAAGTCAAGTTTGTCTTCAACAAGGGAACTTGAAGATGAATTTGGTTGAGCCATGGAAGATGGGTTTAAAGAGAATCTTCAGATTCCCTCCTTCAATGTTTTTGTTCTTGCATGGTGATAAGAATTGTGGCTCGATTCATGAAAGGACAGTAAGGTCTTCACGTAGAGGACAGGTGGAGTGCCTTGATTAGAGCTTGAAGGTACCAATTGAAAATAGAGCATTACGAATTGAGTTTGGGAAAGTTTTGAGTTTTGCCTCATTTTGTTTAGTAGGAGAAGCTAATTTCTGGAGTCCAAAAGTTTCTAGTGGGGAGGTATGCTCTGGAGATCAAAGTTTAGCTCAAAAATGAAAGTACCCAGAATCTTTCAAAACTGGTGTCAATTTTGATTCCAATGACACTTGTTTCGCCTCAATCTGATGTTGTATGACAAAGTTATGATGTTCTGATCGTTTTTCTCAACAACTAAAAAAGGTTGAGGGGTGGCTCACTTGTCTGTTGACTGGGTAGTCATACCGTTGATGTCAGCGTGTCTACTGCACGCGTATAGACCAATCTTGGCTTGCTAAGTGGCAGCCTCATATAGGTCAAGATGGCACATTTTGATTGGTTGGATTTGTTTGTGGTGGTCCAATGAGAGGATGCCACATGGCCCAACCAAAGGTCTCCACATGGTAGGCAAAAAAAATGTTAAGGGGTCTGATAGCCTCAGGCAGGATCGAACTTGAAACCTCCATTAACCAACTCCAACACCTTACCACTGCACTACATCGTGTTTCTTACCCCTATAGGGCACTCGTGCTACATAAAATTTTAATGGGCGTGTTTTGGGAGGAGGGTTCGGGTAGTGAGCCTTGGCCACTAGTCACCTGCCATCCCATGGGATTGATGACACAATGGGAGAGGGGTCGGGAACCAACCCTAGCCCTCGGTCACCAATCCTCCACAAGACCACAGGTGGAGACCAGCGAGCACTTAGCGGAGAGGGGCTTGGGACCAATGCAACCTTTAATCACGAGATCATCCACAGAACCCTGGCATAGGGTGGAGAGGGCTCAAAGACTAGGCTCGATCCCTAGTCATGAGACCTCCCCAAATGATATTGTAACTCAACAAAAAGGAACCAAGGAGTGAGGGGCTAGGCATATAGCCCGACCCCTAGTAACGAGACCTGCACGTGACCTCGATGAAGTGAAAACCGGTAGGGAGCGAAGATATATCCCTGAAGTTGGGCATATGAAAGCCATACAACCACAAGTGGATCGTTGAGAGGGTTCTGGTGGTGGTGGCGAGTGGTTAGCCCCAGACCCCGGCCACATTAATGCTAACATGACCATGAGCCCAGATAGAAAGGGGCCTAAGCTGGTGGGGGTGGGTAGTTGGCCCAGCCCTTGGCCATATGGGCCATGTGCCCATATTTTATCGCTCATGAAAGTTATTGGCAAAAATAACTATCCGACAATTTACACCTTTAGCGGGCGAAATTTTCGCCTCTCGAGTGGATTTTATAGTGGAATTTTCACTCTGCTTGTAGGTTTATCCAGTTTGTAGGACAGATAATAGGAGAAACTAGAGAGAGCAATAACTAGTTGAGTTTTTGGCCTTCTGGACCTCAAGAAGAGTCTAGATAGGGGTTTTAGGACATTCTAGATCCAATGGAAGCATTTGTTCGCTGATTGGAGCACATCTGAAGAGACTTTTTTCAGGTTTGAGTCCATGGGTGTCAAGATCAATTAATGTTTTGGAGCAGTTATTGAAGGCTTTTGAGCATGAAGAGGACCTTGTAGGGGTTTTCTAGCCTTCATATGTTAACTGCAACATCTCTGACTTATTTGGTACAACTCATGTTTGTCTTTGTTCACTATGTCTTGTTGATGGAAAGCTCTCCTTTTGTACTTCAATGTGGAATTGTTGCACTTGTTTTCTCATTTTCAGATGGAGCACAAGGTCTTGATGTGAGAGCCCTTTTCTTGTTGATTGTTTCATGACTAACTATAGGTTGTCATGCTTTTTAGAGTGAGAGTTATTTGCAGGAGAATGTTTCCTTAAAGGGGAAACTAGCCACTCTTTTTGTTAGCACACTTTATGTACTCGTTATCACTAAAACATATGTTGTGGTCTAGTTGTGTTTGCAGGTGTTGGGGAAATTATATGTGTTCTAATTCCAACATTTAATTACCAATCGAGGGCTTGTAAGCTTCGAGGCACGAGTGCAGGTAACGCGGGATTAGAGCATATAACCTAAACTAACATCTTAGAAATTCTGGAATAAGGTACTGAATAGAGTACATAATTTTTGTTCCCAAATCAGTTTACTGCTTAGTACAAAATTAGGTACATAACGATATTTTTGTTTTCAAATTAGTTTATTGTTTAGTACATAATCATTGTTTCGCATTTAATTTATCTAATGATGAACAAAAATAAATCTAGTTAAATCTTCCTACGAATTCAAGCAAATAACCAACTATCTATTCAAATGATTATTACACTACAACATAAAGCTCACACATGAAATTAAACAATTGTACTATAAATGGCATGCAATTCCTAAAGTATTAACACACGACCTATGCTAACAAACAATACTCAGTCTCTAATCAATTATGGGTATTCCATACAGAGCACAAGCTACATGAGCCTCATGTCATTTGTATATATACATGATCATAAACAATGAAGACACGTTTCAGTTTAAAACAAGAGATTTAATTTGAAACACAACAATTATTTCTCCCGGGAATTCCTTTTAAATTGAAACTTCCTTTTTCCAACCATTCAAGAATGTACGAGTGTAATCATGAAATTAATCATGTACATGATATATTCATAACAACGTTCCTTAGCTTGCAAACACTTAGAGATAATATACTTGTTATCCTTTACCCATATTTATGAAAACAAAGAAACAACTTAAGTATGAAATGAAGTACTAGAATTTTGAGAACCATTAACAAAACGATTAGAAATGAAATGTAAATCTATTTACTTAATCAAAACACACCTCCTACACACTACAATGGTTACAGGACTCGATTCCAGGTTGTGGCGGGCCTTTGCCACTACCCAGAGCAAGTCTTAAGCTAATTCAATACTTTGTGAATCAAATAAACATAAATGATTAAATGAGAGTAAAAGTCGACCAATAATTGTATTAAAAATTCAATAAAACATTAATTTAATAGTTTGATCTTAACAAAACATAATTGAAAAGGTTGTACCATAATCGTCAGCTCAGCCTGAGCGTATATCTCCTTATGCCAATCTATGTGTGTGTGTCACTTTATATACAAAATATTGGGCCTTTTAAAGAGTTTAGGCTAATGAAAAATAGTTACAACTGATTAGCTAAGAAAATTAAAAATATATAAGATCTTAGCTAAGTTGGGCCAAGTGAAATTTCCAGGATTATTTCACCCAGATTGTAACCTAACTTGTCTCAATCATGGCACTATCCTTGAAATGATAAAATTGATTCCATGTTAAAATATGAGAAGGACTATCCTGTAATTTATGGTTGCATCTCCATATAGCTTGGAAAAGATACAAAATCAATCTTCAACCCATCTTCTTCACGCTGGTACGAAACATCTGAAACCATCAAACCCAAATTTCTGATACGAAGAATTGCGGTACTTAAGAATTCCACTGACCATAACTTCTTCGTGGTGATTAATTTTGACAAACAGTTTCTGAGTTACTTGAATGAGGGTACTTGGAACAAAACCTGAGATTATTCTTCATTTGATCACAAATTTAGATTTTCACCTATAATAATTCTGCATTTTGTACTTAGTCCTGTAGCATCTTGCCTTATGAAGAATTTCAGCAATGGATCCCTGCGGTAAATGAACTTGGAAAAACCATCATTAGAAAATCATAGCAAAGTCATCTCTAACCATTGAAAAGTTAAGAAAACTAATGACAATCAACCACAAAGTGTAAGATATGAATTGGAGGCAAGTTATGAAATTATGGTATGAAATGAGTTAAAAATATAGGAATCTAGGTTATGAATAGTAGTAATGTATGGTGGAAAATGGGCATATTTTAGGACCAACAACATGCCCAAAGATGTAGTCCAGGACGGGTGAACTCTATCACCAAATTTGAGTTGTCTCTATTCTTGAATTTCTTTATGAATTAAATGATGATATGTTACTTTTTAAAGTTCACATGTAAAATTAACTCCTTAACCTTGAAGAGACCTTAAAAACTTGTGTTTCTGTAAGACCCATGTTTACTTGCAAAGCGTCAGATGACGGTCAGTTTTTATGAAGGAGAAGTTCTCCTCCAATTCCATATCATTGTCCCATTTATGTGGTTATACCATTTGCAGCTACTCAAGCAGCTTCAACCCATGTCCATTCTGAAGTTGATAGGGCTAACATCTTCATTGAGGGCATCTAGCACATCTACCAGTAGGTCCATGACATATTGGACAAATCCAATGCTAAGTACAAGCAATGACGCGATCAACATTGGGTGCCACATAAGTTCCAGGTGGCACGACAAAGTTTGGCTACATTTGCAAAAGGAGAGCCTCGTTGGGCCCCACCGTAAGCATCAGCCACTTTGAGATGGGTCGTACACCATCCCCAAGGTTGTAGGGGACAATGCTTTCGAGCTCAACATTCCATTGTTCCTTGGCCTTCACCTAGTGTTCAATGTGGGCCGTCTTCGAACATACTTGCCACCATTACTAGACACATCCAACATTGCAAAACAACTCAAACCAGCGGAGTTAAACCCAGACCGAATGGAACATGCATAATTGATTAGATCATAGACACATAGATCAAGAACACTCGCCAACAAAGGATCCAACTATCCAACTCCTTGTCCAAGGCAATTGGTTCACCAGGGATCAGGTTCAACAGAATTTTCCTCACCTCATGGAGGCTCTGCACATAATGGGGATCATTTATTCCTAAGGAGGGAGGACTGATCCATGTGTATATTGGTGGCCATCTGCCGATTCCACCTATACCTCTAGTCAGTTTCATTAGTTTCCTTGTTTTTAACAACATTTACTATTTTTAGTAGTTTTTCAGGTCTTGAACTTTTGGAGTTGTTTTGATTCCCCTAAATGGCATTGGAAAATCTTGTAGCACTCGGAGAGATCTTTCCAACGAGGTGTCGTACGTTTAAAATGGAAATAATATGACCAAGTTACAACCCTAGGAATTTGGTTGCCCAACTAACCCCAACGAAGCCCACAAACTCTTGGCATTCCATCTCCTGGTGGTAGGGTTTTGGTTGTTTAGGTTTTTCCCGTGTTGTTCAATAACGAAAAGGACCTTGAGCCTCATTGTAACATAGTTCAAAGGCATGTAGCCACCACATCTCTTCTCAGAGGTAAGGTACCATTGCCCAAGTTAGTTTATTTCCATTATGTTTATAAGCATATTTCAGTACTTTGATATTAATGAAATGAAGTGTTATTTCTATTGCATCTATGTATTGTGTTTATATTTGTATTTTGTTGCATTCCTATTTAAGTTCGGATCATCACTCTTTTCATGTGTTAGTCCCTTCGTGTATCACTCCACTTCAAGAAGAAGAAGGAACTATTACAGGTCAAAGTAGTTTTCGAGTTCCTATCAATCAAGATCATAATAAAGAAACAATAGGATTATTTTCTTTCACATACCAGGTATGGTTGTAGATATTTCAAATTTTTCTTTCTATGATTTAGTATTGATTCATTTTTCATTTCTATTTTTTTATGTACACATTTGTGCAGGTTTTAAGCAACTTGAATGGCTATATTGAAAGTTTGATTTTATTTATGAATAATTTAGTTTTGTTTGTGTTAGTTTTCTTTTACTTACTAGAATAATGCAGTTATGGAAACAAGTAGTTGTCAGGCCCATAAGAGAATTCCACTTTAACTTTTTCCTCCCTTAATCATTTATGGTCTTGCTCATGTTTACTTCTGTTAAACCTTTCTTTAACTTTTGGTTATCAACACTTAGTAAATCTTTAAGGTAACCAGTTTGATCATGAAGCAGGAATATATAAAGAGACCAAAATAAAATAAAATGAAGCTCTCATGTTTCATTCCCAACCAAAATTAAGATTTGATGGTTATTTACTCTTACTTTCCAAGGAAGAATTGAAAAATGGTTCAAAGTGTTACCAACAAAATCAATTTACTCATGGAACCAATTTATGGAAGTATTCCTTCTTGCTCATCATAATTATAATTATGATGAACCGTGCTTAGAAAAAGATAATATTTATATGTTGGAAAATGAAGCTGTAAATGCATTTTATTCTTGTTCTATTTTACTTTATTGTAGGTTTCATCCTGAATACTTACTGTTTGAGGAAGATTTAATTGAATGGTTTTATACTCTTCTTTGTCTAGCTAATAAAAACAATGAAACAAACAATGATGAGCATAACATAAATGTTACTTAGGATGTGCAAGACATAGACTTGATAGTTAATTTTGATTCTATTTCTAACTCTATTGAGCCAATCAATTGATCTGAAACTATTTCACAACCACACACATTAGGCGTTTGTTTTACATATTTTAACAATAAAAAAATAACTCAAAATTAAATCTTCAATATGAAGATGTTCTTGAAACCCCCCTTGATGTCAGTTGCGAGGAAGAAATTCGATAGAAATAAATTTCATAGAAAAATTAATTTAACTAATTGACAGATAAATAATACCTCTTCTTCACATGTTGATCTAGAATTAGTTCCTTCTATTTTAGTGAAAGATTTACCTTTTAATCAGAGTTTGTCAACTAACCTAATGGAAAATGTTACATTTCATGATGATGAAAATCATTTATACTCTAAAAATCATTATTTTATGTATTTAGCTTTGCTCTCTAATTTGAATTCATGCACCAATCATTCTATTGGTCTTAATGCTAAAACTCCTATTCCAACTAGTTCATGTCTCATTAATTTATTTATTTTGGAAAATCAACGAAATTATTAAGTTTCCCTCACTTTAGTTCAGGATGATGAAGTCAAAGATAATCTAACTATTGATATCAGCTACAATACTCTTGCATATCCCTTTGATAATATTGATAATTCAAATATTTTTCATGATCAACAAGATTGGAAGTTACCTTTGATAATTGTTCTGATATTTATAACATTGAATTTTTGCAAAGTGAGATACAACCGTTAGATATTACAAATTCTGATGATTTTCCTTTAATAGAATCATTTCCATTTAAGCACAAATCTGAAATGATTTTATATCCTAATCATGTTTATTTCATTCCTTAGAATCCATTACAAGTGTCCACAAATGTCTCCGTTAATTTTGCATTGAATACTTGTTTTGAACAAATCCTTGTGAAACCATCTCCCTCTCTCAACGATATTCTAAATTTTGTAAATGATTTGGTAGTTGCCTTACTAATTATAGGTTGTATAAGTTAGCGAAGGATGATCATGAATACATGGAAACTTGTTAAGAGAATGAGACACTTTAGTTGCGATCGATGGTTATATACGGTTCCTAAGGTCTTTATAAGTTCTCTAAAAATCAATTACATTAATATTCTCCCATGTGTTCCATTTTCATCTTCTTGTCTCTTCTAATGTACATATCAAGATCGGATAGAGGCTTGGTTAGAAGATTCATAGGATAGGATAGGATAGAGGCTCAGTTTCCTGTAAATAAACCTCATCTTCTCTTGTATATCATTGATATAGATAGTTCAAGTTTTTCATATTGTTTAATATTTCTTACATTTATGTTACTAATCTTCGATGTACATATCCTTGCAGATCTGCTATAAATTAGGTTAGGGTTAAGGTAGTACAGTTTGTTTATGTTACTTGAACAAATGTATTGATGAAAGTATTCATGTTGGAAATGAGTTATCGTCATGGAAGACATTATAACTTTTCTTCTCAATTTTATTTGTCATTTTTCTCATATTCAATTTTGTTAAATATTTAATTTTGAGTCTCATAGTTTTCTTTTTTACAAAAATGAGTAGATTTTCTATTAAAATATGTGCTCAGATGAAACAGTTACTCTGGCAGTTGTTTACATATGTGCATTTGAGAGTGAGTCCTCTAAGGAGGAGCTAGTTGATATTACCAAAGAGACTATGTTGGAATATGACTACTATTGTAAGGCAACATGAGTTAAGCTTGCAAAAGTGACCCAACAACAAACACATTTATAGTGAGAATACATTAGATAAGTAGGTGGAAATCATTATCTGGAGGTTAGTTTAGATTAGGTAGATGTCTACCAATGCCGAATTGAAGCACTAGAATTCGAAATTTTATTTTTATTTGCAGCAAGTTGAACTTTCAGATCAAATCTTCAATCTTCTAAAGAAGAGCATCCATTTTGTTAGCTTGACATGCCAATTTATCCTTAAAAGCCCGAAATTCTTCCATAAGTTTGATGGAGATTGACATTTGTTATTGCAACTTCCAATTTGTATCCATGATTTCCAATTAAAGGGATTCAATTTGTTGATAACAATTGTTAGCACTCGATTTTACCCCCTACTCTCATAATTTTTTCTCTATTGGCTCACATTTCCAAACTATAGGAAGGGAGAAACCCATTTTTATCTTGTGACCGCTACAGAGGGCTCAAGAATTCAGAAGGGGGGCTACATGGGTGAGAATCCAAGGGAATTACAACCCTGTAGAAGATGACACAAAACATGTAAAGAGGAGACAACCTCCACCCACCGAGAGATAAAGTACCCGTTAGGAATTGCACGATTTTTGGGGCACTTAGACCAAAGAATTCAAATGACAAACTCAAACCCCCAATTGAGAAATATATCGACCAAAGGCTATAGAGCATATATATGATAATGGAAAAGGGGAGGTTGCTTCTTCGTTTAATGGGAATTTGGCACACCAATTTAAAGAGAGAATTAAACTACCATGCATGAGCAAGGGACCAACCTGATTAGAGACACACTTGCGAGGAGGGACTAGTTGGAAAATGAGGATGCTATGGTCCGAGGCGATTCAAATTATGTCCATTCAAACTATTATGATACCAAGGTGGGTCTAAGAGATAGAGTTTCTGCCAATATTCACTCGAAGTTTGTGGTTGTTGCCACCAACAATGTTAATCACACAACTAGGAGGAGTCCATGAGACATCCACTAGGATCAGGCATACCAACATAGAGGACCTCCATAACTAAATAAACTAAAACTTAATTTTCTCTAGGATTAGAAATATACGAATAAAGGAATGATATGGAGTCATAAATTTAATGTGCAGGAGGGTATTCCCACATGTGACGTTATGCCATTCACATTGTTATTCATAATTTCAAATGCCATTGGAACAATCAACCGCAGGGGTGTGGGGTTTGTGTATGAATCAGACCACTGCTTATTCCTTGTACTTTAGGCACGTAAGAATGATGAAATAAATCTAATTGCATGGATCATTGCATCAGTGGATGTCACTATAACATGCCAATAAGCCCCTTCCCCCCCAACCCCCACACCCCCTTTTAACCCATTTTTCTAAGGTTTTATATTAAATTTGTGGGGAAATTGGCTTAACCAAGGACACAAAGACATATAGATCTGCACATAAGGAAGGAAGAGGGGTCGTGGAATGCCTCTTCACCCTTGAATTCCATTTATTTTTATTTGTCCTGCTTTAAGGAGACAGGCGAGATTGGCTTGTCTATCTGCTTCAAAATTTTGATGTTTGAGGACAAGAGGGATTTGTGAGGGAAGTCTTATAGAGTCCTTGAAAATATTTGGAGCAAAAGTTTAATATGGTTTTCCTTAGGCCAAGAACCTTTGTGTGAGTGTTGAATTATTAGGAGATAATCCCCTGGGATTGCAATATTTGACATATTCAAGTCTTTTGCCAATATTAATCCTAGTAGAATGACATACATATTTTCTTGGTTATTAGTCCTTTTCCCCAACCCCTAGGAGTATTTTATTTCTAATTTTCCTTCGGGGTTGTTTATAACCCCTCTCCCTATTACCACCCCTTGAGTCTCATACTTTAATTACTAATTATTAAGATTTATTTAGTAAATGTTTGATGTTATCAATTTGACTATGAAGCAAGAATACCATATTTGAATTTGTAATCATATCCATACAATTAGTTTAGGAGTTTGTTTGTGACTGATTTCCTAGAATAAGAGCCTGACTAATAATTAAGATAGAAGACAAACATATCATAATCTTAACATAAGTTAAAACACATATTAATCTGGCACTAGTAATGTACCTTTTTTTATGTTAAGATATTCCTTCACATTTTGTCTTGTTGGAATTTTGTTTTATTCAAGGTTGGTTTTTCACCTTTTCATTAATTTTCACTTCCCCCCCCCCCCCCCGCTTTTAAATTTGTATTCTCTTTCAACATTCGCAATATTTCCTATGGCCTTGGTCTTCATAGTCCTTTGAGTTAAGTATAGTTTTTTTTTCAAGGGAAAAATCATAATTTTCATTAAGAGTTTTGAAAATTACATTTTGTACATGCACAAAAGTGCATTCCTCTACTTATGTACAATTTCTTTGCTTTGCTTCAGATTTCATTTGGATTTTGATTTCGTGATATTTTCAAAGTTTTATATGGGAATCTCTCCAAGGAAACACAAATAGTTGTCCCAAGGAATCTATACTCTATCATTATAAATGGGGTTTGTCATTTATCTAAGAACACATTTATCAATTTTCTTTCTTCTCCATTTATTATTGACTATGGAGGAACACTAGGATATGTTTCAAATATTAGGGTTCTCTTTTATATAAAGGAAAGAATTTATCTCTCTTTTCTTATAAATCCACCTCTTTTCCCGCCACATTAAATCCTCTACGTTGGTATCTTAGAGGAAGGCTTTTGGAGTCAAATTTTAAAGTATTACATCTATGTCTATGAAAATAAAAGCATCTCTTGTCCCACCATTCGCTCTTCGCCTAATTGCACAATGCCATTCTCAACTAATCAAATCTAAAGGGTCAAATTAAATTTAAGAGAGTTGAAATCACTACAAAGTATGGGAAGTACAAGTAAACTCATCGGCAATAGGGCTATGCTTATATGTTAATGAGACTTCCTCGTGAGGGCTATGGAGGCTTGTGGGCAATGAAACAATGCCGAGAAAAAATATAGACTATGCACATAATGGATGTTTTCTAATCATAAAACTCCAGAACTCTACCTTTTCTATTCAATTGTATGAGAATAATGTAACATCAATGTCCCTATTTATGGATTCATTGGTTAAATATTGAGTAGATTCCTGTAAATATTCTTCTCTTGTATATCCTTGATCTATATAGTTCAAGATTTTCGTATTATTTAATATTACTTAAATTTCTGTTGTTGATCTTCGATGTACATATCATTGCAGGTCCCTTGTAAATTAGGATGGGGTTAGTGCAATATGCCTTGTTTATTTATTCAGATAACTGCAACAATGAAGACATTCATGCTGGAAATGAGTTATCATCAAGGAAGAAACTATAACTTTTCTTCTCAGTTATATTTATCTTCCTGCTCATATTCAGTTTTGCTAAATATTTTTATCTAAGTCTCATACATTAATTATTTATTTATTTATTTTTACAAAAATGAGTATATTTAAAAAAAAATTGCGCTTAGACGCAGTAATTACTCAAGAAGTTGTTTAAATTAATGCATATAAGAGCAAGCCCTCGAAGGAGGATCTAGATAATATTACAAAAAGAATATGTTGGAATATGACTACTGTAAGGCAACATGAGTAAAACTTGCAAAACTGACCCAACAACAAAACACATTTACAGTCATAATAAATCAGGGAAGTATGTGGAGATCATCATCTGGAGGTTGTTTGAGATCGGGAAGAAGTCTACCAACATGCTAGTTGGAAGCACTGGATTTCGAATTTTGATTTTCCCTGGAAAAAAGTTGAATTTTCAAATCTTCAATCTATTGACAGATTGCATCCATCTTGTCAACTTGACGTGTTAATTTATCCTTCAGAGCATAAATTTCTTCCATAAGGTTGATGGACACTCATTGGTAGTAGGGCTATGTTTGTATGGTACTGAGACTTCCTCGTGGGGGCTATGGACGCTTGTGGGCAACGAAACAATGTCAAGAAAAAAAATATAAACTATGCACATAAAGAATATTTTCAGATCATAAAACTCCACAACTTTACCTTTTCTATTCAATTGTATGAGATTAATGCAAAATCAATCTCCCTAATTATGGATTCATTGGTTAAAGATTGAGTAGATTCTCGTAAATAAGCGTATTCTTCTCTTGTATATCCTTGATATATAGTTCAAGTTTTTCGTATTATTTAATATTACTTAAATTTATGTTACTGATCTTCGATGTACATATCATTGCAGGTCCCATGTAAATTAGGTTAGGGTTAGTGCAGTATGGTTTGTTTATTTATTCAAATAACTACAACAATGAAGGCATTCATGCTGGAAAAGAGTTGTCATCAAGGAAGAAACTATAACTTTTCTTCTCCCTTATATGTATCATCTTGCTCATATTTAGTTTTGTTAAATATTTCTTTTTGAGTCTCATAAAAAATTTTATTTTTTATTTTTACAAAAATTATTATATTTTTTGTAAAAAATTATGCCCATATGGAGTAGTTACTCAAGAAGTTGTTTATATTAATGCAAATGAGAGAAGGCCCTTCAAGGAGGAGCTAGCTAAAATTACAAAACGATTTTGTTGGAATACGACTACTACTTTAAGGCAATATGAGTAAAACTTGCAAAACTGACCCAACAACAAAACACATTTACAGTGACAATACATTAAAGAAGTAGGTGGAGATCATCATCTGGCGGTTGTTTGAGATCAGGCAGAGATCTACCAACACTGGCTGGAATCACTAAATTTCAAATTTTGATTTTCCCTGGAAAATAGTTGAATTGTCATATATTCAATCTGTTGATACAAAGCATCCATCTCATGAGCTTGTTGTGTTAATTTATCCTTTAGAGACTGAATTTCTCCCATAAGGTTGACGCGGGTCGACATTTGTTGTTGTAGCTTCTATTTTGTATCCATGATCTCCAATTGAATAGATTCAATTTATTGATAATAGTTATTGCACTCGATTTTGCCCCTTGCTCCCAAAAAAAAAAACTTTGTTGGCCCACATTGATGCATTGTAGGAAGGGAGAAACCCATTTTTATTTTGCAACCACTACAGAGGAATCAAGAATTCATAATTGGGGATAAATGGGTGAGAATCCAAGGAAATTACAACCCTATAGAAGATGACATGAAACAAGCAAAGAGGAGACAACCTCCACACACTAAGAGATAAAGTACCCATCGAGAAATATAGCACAATTTTTGGGGCACCTAGACCAGAGAATTCCAACAACAGACTCAAATCCTAGACAAAGAAATGTATCAGCCAAAGGCTACAGAGCACAAAGATGACAATCGAAAATGGGGAGCCACATCTTCGTTGAACATGGAATTCGACACACTAACTTAAAGAGAGAATTAAACTACCAGATAGGAGAAATGGACCACTACTTAGAGAGATGCCTGCGAGGAGGTACTAACTAGAAGATGATGATGCTGCGGTATAAAGTGATTCGAATTATGTCCATCTAGATTTTTGTGACACCAAGGTGGGTCCAGGAGATAGATATTCTACAAACATTCACTCAAAGTTTGTGGTTGTTGTTGTTAATGATGTTAATCAAGCAACTGGGAGGAGTCAATGAGATCTCCATTGAGCTCAGGCATACCAACATAGAACACCTCCATAACCAAATAAACTAAAACTTAAATTGTTCTCGTATTAGGACTCTACAAATAGGGGAATGATAGGGAGCCATAGATTTAACACATTCTATTAATGCAAAATCCATTGGAACAATCAACCGTAGGCGTGTGGGGTATGTGCAGAAACCGAGTCGCTACTTATTCCTTGTACTCCAAGCATTTTAGAATGACAAAATAATCTAGTTGCATGGATCATTAAGTCATTGGATGTCATGACAACATGGCAATAATGCCCCCGGTCTAGTAGAGGTCCACTAACATGCTTGCTGGAAGCAGTGGATTTCAAATTTTGGTTTTCCCTTGCAGAGAGTTGAATTTTCAGATCTTCAATCTGTTGATAGAGAGCATCCATCCCGTCAAATTGATGCATTAATTTATCCTTCAAATCTTGAATTTCTTGCATAAGGTTGATGCAGGTAGACATATGTTGTTATAGCTTCTAATTTGTATCCATTATTTCCAATTGAATGGATTCAATTTGTTGATAACAATTGTTGCACTCGATTTTACCCCTTGCTCCCAATTTTTTTATCTGTCGGCCCACATTAAGACATTATAGGAAGGGAGAAACCCATTTTTATTTTGCGACCACTACAAAGGACTCAAGAATTCATAAGTGGGGCTAAATGAGTGAGAATCTAAGGCAATTGCAACTCGATAGAAGATGACATGAAACAAGTAGAGATGAGACAACCTCTGCCCACTAAGAGATAAAGTACCCACCAAGAATTGCACAATTTATGGGGTGCCTAGACCAAAGAATTCCAACAACATACTCAAATCCCAGATAGAGAAATGTATCGGCCAAAAGCTATAGTGCACATAGATGGGAATGGAAAATGGGAGGCCACTTCTTTGCCCAACATGGAATTTGGCACACTAATTTAAAGAGAGAATTAAAATACCATATAGGAGAAAGGGGCCAACCTACTTAAAGAGATGCTTGTGAGGAAGTATTGGCTAGAATACGAGGATGTTGTAGTCTAAAGTGATTCAAATTATGTCACCACAAATTGTTGTGACGCCAAGGTGGGTTCAGGAGATAGAGCTTCTACAAACATTCACTCGAAGTCTATGGTTGTTGTTGTTAATGATGTTAAGAAAGCAATTAGGAGGAGTTGATGAGATATACATTGGGCTCAGGCATAGTAACATAGAGCACCTCCATACCCATATGCGGGTGTAAACAATGGCATTTAAAATGACAAGACGGACCGCCAGCGGGTTGGGAAGCCATCTGGCTAATTGCTTTGTCTTGAGAGCCCACCGCAGATGGATTAAAAACACCTTGCAGGTGACATTTATTGACTTCAAAAGCTGTGACGAGCTCACCTCCTTTAAAACCATGGCCCCTGCAAATCGTTTTGTTAATCCTCCTCTTCTCCATGGTGTTTGTTCTCCACAAGCGGCTGAACTGTGTATCAGAACTGCAACAGGCAGTCGCTGCCTGATTCTCCCTTGTTAGGATTTTGGTAATGGTTTCCATTTTTCGCATTCCCGTCATTGTCTCCTTAATTGTGGCTCGCCCACCCCTTCCCACGCTCAGCGTCGCCTTTCTTCCAATTCCTCCGCTGTCAATTTAGCTCACATCTATGCCATGGCTCGCCTCAGGTAACACATGTGCAATAGACGTGGAGGTTCGTGTGGAAGTTTTATCCGCTCGCATGACCAGCTCCGCCTCTGATTCCCCGGACTCAACTACTGAAATTCCCAACCCACTCATTTACCCCACTCATAGCTACCCAAATACCAGAAGTGGTAGAGGTAGGAGGGACAATGTTGTCCACACTATGGATTTCCCACTCCCTCCTTTTCCTGCCCCTCACAGCACTCAATTTCACTTCTGTAGTTCCTTAAATAGGCCTACAATCACTACAACCATCACAATTTCCTTCGAGGAAGAGTCTGTGATGCAAGCTCCTATGTCCGGTCGTGGGAACAAACAGAGCAGGGAAGGGCTTAGTAGTCATGGGATCAGCAACAAGCAGCCAGGTGAAAGCAGAAAGGCTCTGCATGGCAAAGCCATAGCTAGTGACACTTCTGGTGAGGAGGACAAGCAAAATGGCACGAAAGCTTCAGGCGGCAAGCAGAATGACACTGGTGAGTGACAGATGGATGCAGACGGCACTGTGGAAGCTCCACCTACTCAAGGTCGAGGCGCATCTGAAGAGGATGACGATTGGTATTAGTTTGCCTGCCAGATTGAGGAGGAGCCAGCTCCGAAGGAACCACCAGCCTAACACGTGGCCTCATGTAAAGGTCTCCGACTCCCAGGTGGATACGTCTTACTATTTTGTGGTTTCTTGGTCTCATATGCAAAGGTGTCCAGCTTTCCGGTGGATATGTTTCAATGTTTCATGGTTTCGTGGTCTGGATGTGTTTTGTTTCTACGCTATGTGTCTTGGATCCTCTGGTTGACTCTCCGCCAGGTGGAAATGTCACACTGTTTCTTGGTTATGTCCCTGTCTTTTTGGTTCAAGAATTTCATTCCTCTTTGTTCATCTTGGAAAACCAAGGTCTACTTTGAAATAGTTTTTCTGGTTCAATGGTTGGTTTCCCCATAACAGGGGCAGTCTTTAAAGCTTCTTGGAATAGTTTCCCCTCTGTTGGGGTGGTCCAATACTAACAGTTTCATTCTGTGATGATAACTGATGTTTAACATCTCTGAGGTCAGGTCTCTCTGTAACTTTTTGTAACATATTAATAGATCATACTACTTAGAAAAAAACATAGAGCACCTCCATAACCAAATAAACTAAAACTTGAAGTGTTACGGGACAAGGAATCTACAAATAGAGGAATGATAGGGAGCCATAAATTTAATGTGTTTGATTGTTCCAAATGCCATTGGAACTACCTAAAGCAGGGGTGCAGGGTCTATGCAGAAATCGAGCCACTGCCTATTCCTTGTACCTCAGGCATTTTATAATAACCAAATAAATCTAGTTGCATGAATCACTGAGTAAGTGGTTGTCATGATAACATGCCAATAGCACCCCCACCACCCCTTTTACCCATTTTTCTAATGTTTGTATCTAATTTGTGGGGAAATTGGCTTAACCAAGGATCCAAAGACATTTATATATGCACATAAGAAAGGAATGGGAGTCATGGAATGCTTCTCCACCATTAAATTCCATTATTTTTTTTGTCCTGCTTTAAGGAGACAAGCGAGATTGGCTTGTTTGTTTGCTTTAGAATGTTAATGGCTAAGGACATGTAAGAAGGATTTGAGAGAGAAGTCTTCCCAAGTCCTTGAAACTCTTTGAAGCAAAATCTTAATATGGTCTTCCTTGGGCTAAGAACCTTTGCGTAAATGTTGAATTGCTAGGAGAGAATCCCCTAGAATTGCAATATGTAACATATTCAAGTCTTACACCAATATTAATCATAATAGTATGTCGTACATATCCGCTTAGTTATTAGTCCTTTGCCCCAACCCCAGGAGTATCTTATACTAATTTTCCTTCTGGGTTGTATATAACTCCTCTCCCTCCTACCATCCCTTGAGTCTCATACTTTAATTATTAATTATTATGACTTATTTAGTAAATGTTTAATGTTATCAATTTCACTACAAAGCGAGAATATTTAAAAGGGGGTAAAATTATGCTTAGGCACCCATATTTGAATTTTTAATCATAAATGTACAATTATTTTAGGAGTTTGTTTGTGACTATTTTCCTACAATAAGAGGCTAACTAATAATTACAACACAAGCCAAATCTATCATAATCTTAACATAAATTAAATTTGGCACTAGTAATGTACCTTTCTTTTATGTTAAGATATTCCTTCACATTTTGTCTTGTTGGAATCTTGTTTTATTCAACGTTGGTTTTCCACCTTTTCATTATTTTCACTTTCTTTTTCCATGCTTTTAAAGTTGTTTCTCTTTAAACATTTGCAAGATTAGGCTATGACCTTGGTCTTCATATTCCTTTGAGTTATGTACAATTTCTTTGCTTTGCTTCAAATTTCATTTGGATTTTGATTATGTGATGTTTTCAAAGTTTTATATGGGAATTTCTCCAAGGCAACGCAAATAGTTGGCTCAGGGAATCTATACTTTATCATTATAAATGGGTTTTTTTATTTATTTATTTATCTATGAACATTTTTATCATTTTTCCTTTCTCTTGTGTTGAATAGTGACTATGGAAGAACACTGTAAACCATACATTATTATTTAGGCTTAGTAGTTTGCTCTGGTAAATTGCATTTTTATTGATTTGTTTATATACGTAACAATATTGTTTCGCATATTAATTTAATTCGTTGCAATTTTTATGATCTTCATGGTCGCTGACGTGTCACCCTTTATATAATAATTTCGCAGGTATTGTAACAAAAGGGTATCATGGATGTAAATGTTGTGGACCTTCTATGAAGGCTAGGTGGTCTGACCTCCTATGAAGGCCAATGTATGATTTCTCCAGGGGATTCCTCCCATAAGGACACTCTTACAAAAGACCAACATCTACTTTCAATGGTAAACCAAAGAGAACCCAAAGGCCTGCAATAATTACACCAGATGAATGGCTTGGAGCATATGAGTGAGAGAAGGAGAAGGAGTTTGCAAAAATGTTTGATTCAAATGGGGAGCCTATGTTCAATGATCCAAAATTATTCGTCGCCTATGTTGAGAAATTTCCCATTGGGATGAAAAGGGAATCTGCCTTCTATGAGCTCCCATATTGGGAGCACCTTAAAATTGCCCACTTACTAAATCTCGTGCATATATTTTCAAATGTTTCATCTTCATTATGGAGGCACATATCATCGAAATAAAATGAAACATTAGTTGTTAAGAGATATCTTATTTCTTCGAAAACTAAAAGGAAACAATGGCCAAGAAAAGAAGCTAGAGGAGAGGTTGGTCCCTCTTGGTCTTTCAAAGAAGGTGATATCCCATGGATTTTAAAGAAATATGATCTTTCTTTGGCAAAATAAGTCATAATGAGTGTGAGGGTGCCTTCTTTATATGGGTCTTCACTACGGCATTGCTTCACTATGGAAGACTATTTGACGAGGTTGAAATCGTATGACCATTTGAGCCTTCTAAGAGTATGTATGTCAAAAACATGAATTTATTATTATTATTATTATTATTATTATTATTATTTATACAATGGGATATTTTTTATTATTTTTTGTAGAATGTATTATTTATTGTGCAATGTCATTATCCTCTACTCATGCGTGGGTGTGTGAGCCATGACTTCCTCTAAGATCTACAACGTTCCATATCTAAATTATCTACATTTGTATGTTGGATCACATCAAACGAGATTCATATGGCTAGCATTCCGTGGTGGCTTCAAGAGATAACTAAGATTGTTTCTATGGTTGAGAAGGAACTACAAACGAGTTTCATAGGCTTGCAGGTTCATCTTCTAATTCACTTAGTAAACAAGGTTGAATTAGTTGGGGTGGTTTCTTGTCGTCGGATGTTCTTCTTAGAGAGGTACATGAAGAAATTGAAAGGTTGTATTCGATAAAGGAAAAAACCTGAGGGGTATATATTGTATTTTTTTCTATTATGCTAATGAGTACATCAAGCGGATCGACAAAATACTAGGTTTGATGATTTGGGACGATGAAAGGAATGAAGACAAAAGAGAAGGGGAGCTTCTCGAAACGAATGGAAAGAGGCACTTAATAAAGAGTAAGTGGCTTATCATTTGTCAAATTTCTACATAGTAATTATTCACATTGAACATCATATTAATGCATATTTTGATCTCATACGTAACATATATGTTGGTTTGATTTCATCAGCGAATTCAAAAATTGAAGCCATCAACAAAATTGTTCTTTACAATATGGAAGCAACACAACCATGGGTCGCATTATATGAGCAGAAGAAGAGGAAACGGAACAATGACAAGAAATAATTCAAACAATTGAATGGTAGAAGCGTGCCTTATCCTGATCATTTAAAAGAAAATATGCCAATGACATGCCCTAATAGTTGGGTTGTTGATCAAGTTAGAGCGAAATATGGTGCATCTCATCATTACCTATGTGTTGAAGAGGATGCGCTAAACATAGGGATTGGGTGTAGCGACTCAATAATAATATCTTTTTGTACATTTTTAACTTCATACTGCACCTTTGAATTGTAACATCTATATATATTTTATATTTTTAATTATATTCGGGTAGACATACGACACTGTGAGTTTTTTTTTTCACTTTTTTTATAGGTGCATTTCTTCCCATCTACGTAGGCATATGAACATCATTTTCACATGGAGGATGTCGATGATGGATGCATGACACAATACTATGGAGTGAAAGTCGAGTTCGACCAGTCTAGTCGTGCTAGCCACCGCGATCAAAACCTAATGTAGGGGAAATTAGGTTACGTTGGAAAGATACAAAAGATCATTCAAGTGGACTTCTCTTTGTTCCAATGTGTTACTTTTAGGTCCAAGTGGTGGGACACCTTTGATCAGAATAATATAAAGGAAGATCACGATAGTGGGCTAATATGTGGCATGAAGCTAGGGAGCCTTATGTTTTCCCAAAACACTTCAACCAAGTGTTTTTTTTACCCATATGTGTTGGATAGGGATTGGTGATTCGTATTAAGACACAACCCTAGATCAAAACATATTTTTTAGAACAACATTGTTGTCATGCCAAGCGAGGAAGATAACCAGGGTGATGACAATAGAGAGTGATATGTACTTGTGTTATTTCATCATTTATATTATTTGTATGTTTTTGTTTTCTTTATTTCACTAATTATATTGTCTTTATATTCCACTTTTTGGCATTTTATATAATTGGTAAGATTCACAAACGTTTTTACGCGTTTTTTTTGCAGTGGAAACATTTTTACACTTAAAACTAGGTATTTCCAATTGTGTACACTATCTATGATAATAAGGATTCAAGGTCACAATCATTCTCAAATAGGAAAATGAGAAAAATATAACCAAGATGAGTTAGAAATAACATTGAAGATTTATTTTTGATTTAGGTACTTGTTGGTTTATTAATCAATTTACATGTTTTTCTTCTTGTTTAGTTCAAAATCAATATAATTCATGTAGTGATAACTCTATAAAGGCCTTAACAATGAAAAATTTGTGCATTAATATGTAAGATTAAATTTTTTACTTGAGAGGTAAAGTCATGTTTACTATATTTAAATTCTGATTCTTGCAACATTATGTAAACTAAAAGGAGGTCTTATGCATGTATGAAATGTTGATTACATCTTTTTATGGACCATAAGAGAAACAAATAGGCTTACATGAATGCATAAGAGATTTTATTTTTTTCTTTGTGGACAATGGAAGAGTTTTGACTTTTATTTTCAATGGTAACAATAAATAAAAATTGAATTAATAAGTTTCATGGCTAAGAATTAAATGATAAATAATGTGATGAAGATTAAGAGACATTTGTTTGAATTTCTAATAGACTCGGCGATGCATTTTTTTTTTAGGTGGTTCACGGACATTAGGTGGCTTCTACATCCATGGGAAAATCTAGGTAGATCAACCAGAAGGGCGTCGAGGAGATTTGACCCTGTGACCTCCCAATTGGCGAGGTACTTAGCAATGAGAAATCGACCAATTAAATTAACCCTTGAGGCTCTTCCTATTTAGATTATGTAAAACAATTATCTATTTTTATGTGTTTATAAGTAAATCATTTAAAGTAGATGTGTCTCTATCATTTTGAACATCATGTAATATTAGTAAGGAGAAATTTGAAAACATGTATTTTAGTGACTATATCGTTATAACTATGTAGAAAAATTAATATTTCTTGAGTTGTCCATTAAGAAATAATCAAATTTGCCAAAAGTTTAAATCTAATACAGTACGATTTTTGTATTATTTAACTCATAATTTTTATTTAAAAAAGGTTAAATTTAATCAGTACAATAGCAAATAAAGAACCAAAATAGCACCAAAATGTTATATCTTTATTACTAGAAAAAAATTCACTTTCATATTTAAGGGAGAACTTCCAATAGAGGAAATCCCCAACTACAAGTAATTTCACAAGCCTTATTTTATATTTTTTTGACCCTCATCTTTAGAGAGAGAATATTCTAATTTAAATTGGTAAGAATTACTATAAATATTAAATTTAAATTCGTTGAAAATCTCATAACTTTAGTGATAAATTAAATTTTATTAAAAAAATAAGTTATATTAAATCTAAATTAATTATAAAAAATTCACAAGGACTTCACTTAATGAACCTTTGACATATCATGTACGTTCGTGGCATATTAAACAATACCCCTAATTTGACTACATGTTGAAAAATACCTCTAAAAATCACATTATTTAACCCCTTACCAATACAAACCCAATACACCTTCCAAATTAAAAAGCCCTGCTTTCATTATATATTGTAGGTATCCATTTTTTCATTAACCTTTTTAATACCCCTTTATATTTTTTCATTAACTTTGAGTTCCATTTTTTGTACATGCCAATATAAAAGCCCTTTACCTCCTATTATATGCTTAATATGCTATGCCATTTTTTCCTTAATATATATCCCCCAATATGGATGCATGTCATGTATTACTCCCCCAGTGAAGCCCCCATGAAAAAATTATGACTTAAGCTTTTTAAATTTAACAATAGAATGAATTTTATAAACTAATATAGATCCATCTTAACAATGGATCTACCAAGAGCCAAAAGGGATCAAATCTTATTATGAAAATATCTTTTTAGAATGTAAAACTTGAAAAAAAAAAATGTACATGTCAAAAAAGCTAATCTCTTTGAGTGATTGATAAATCTACCACTATAATGGATATATAGTACTGGTTTCTATCTCTATATATAGATCGACCATAATGTAATTTTTCATTGGTTAAATTCTATTTTTGAATAATTTATTATTAATAATATTTTATATTAAAAATTGAATGAGTTACACATTTTCGTCTTATTAAGAACTAACAAAATTATCTTACCCTTAATTATCTTTTCCTTGTGAGTATTGAAATATTTTACTAATTAGGTTAGAATGAATATGAATGAACTATCTAAACAATAAGAAAATATCTAGCGTAATTTTACAATCATAGTTTCAACCATGGTAAACTTTGTAATTTATAAAAATATCTTTGCATTTTTTTGTTAAGTAAGTCATTTTGCATGCAATTTCATATATAATTTTTTTATACAAGTTCACCAATACATAATCTATAATCACCCGGATGCGGGTGTTATGGTTTGACATGAATCGCATTAACGCCCCACACCCAAGCCACATGGCTTCACGCTCCCGCCAGGTGGTGGCCATGGGTTTTGATAGCGTTTTGGGTGCCAGTACAAGTAGCAGCATTAAAAGCCCTTTAAGGCAGGCAGATTACCGAGGCTCTGAGGCCAGAACTTCTATCATGGCGCCTCCTTATTACTGTTCAGGTAAGCGACTCGGCTCCAGTTCTAATCCTGCGATTGCCCAGGGAAGTGTTCAGGGAAATCCTGCGATTGCCCAGGGAATTGTTCAGGGAATTCCCATCCGCGTCGCCATCTCATGCCCAGTGTTTAGGATTGTGAGCTCTACTAAGACGAATGTGCAGGGGATTTGCGGTAGTTGCAGAATTGGTGGCAGGTATATTTCAGTCAATTTCTGTTTGCTCAGTTGTGTCAAGCTCACTTCGCCACTCATGGCTCCTCGAGGGGGTTATAAGTCGCCTCGCAGGGGAGGTCACTCTAGCCAGTCCAGCGGCACAAAACAGAGAAAACGGACCTGCCCGAAGAGGATTGCTCCCTTAGCGTGCGCTTCACCTCCCTCTGGTGCCTCAACGCCTTCGCCTTCCGAGGATTTGGACAACGTGGTCCAAATAGCTACTCTTTGCTATCATCGTCGGACCAACAGACCAATGATCCGAGCTCGCATTACTGTCATCTTCGATGAGGAGGATGAGGTGGATGACAGTAGCAATCAGGATTCAGGGGAGAAAATGCCCACCACCTCTGATAATTCCTCCAAGGCTCAGGACACCTCCTACATCCCAGAGGTTCAAAGCCGAATGGAGGGTGACAACACTGATTTTCCCTCGGCAGAGCAGGCGGAAGCTGCCAAAGAACTTCGCAGCCTCAAACGCAAAGCTCACATGGCCTCAGCTGAAGGCTCAATGAAGACTCAGATGGATTCTCATGGCAGTGGCATGCGAATTGAAGAAGAGGAAGACTCGCTGGACTACAAACTTTATCTCAAGCTGCCGCCTGGCTATGACAGCATTGAGGACGTCCCTGTTGGAGTCGAAGTTTCCTGGGAGCCCGACCCAATCCAGGCAGCTGAAGAAAGGAAGCAACGAGCTTTGGCACGCGTGGCTGAAGCGAAAAAGGGTAGCAGCAAATGACTATCAGCCTTTCTGGGGTAAGCCTGTACTCAGGCAAACCGCTTCTTTTGGTTTTTTCTCTGTTCAGTCCTGGTTCGATTGCTTGTTCTCTGAAGCTTCGCAGCTTTGTAAACTCGGTCTCTGATCTCGGGGTCGGATCCTTCTTGTGGGTTGCTGGTCTGTCTAAGTCTTGTGTAATTGGTCCAGGTTGGACAATTCCTGTTCCAGACATTTCTTTTTGAAGTTTTGTTTTTCTGGCTCTTACAAGCAGAAACATCAGATGTAATGAGAATTTCTTGACAGAGAGTTGTTCCATGGCTCTCAGAGGTGTATACCTCTTGTAAATATTTTTTCTCTTTTTTAATATAATAGTTCAGTCTTTACTTAGCAAAAAAAAAAATACATAATCTATAATAAATATTATTTCATAAAAATAAACAACATGATGATAACCATCTAACAAATATAAACATCATCTAAGATACATATTCAAATTCACTACCATCATTTAAATATATACAGTTCTAGCACATATAAACGTCATTAGCTAGCACACAAATCTAATAATCTAACAGGGCATCATCATCGTGATCACATCTAACAAAACACAAGCATTGTAATGTAACATCATCACCACACACATCCTCAAATTAATATACATCTCATGTCAAATAATTGTTATAATTGTTATATATATAAACAAGTCAAACAACTACATCAAGTCAAATAAATGTTATCAAATATTTGATACAACAGACGTAGTAATGGCAGCATGGTCAAGTACTGCCTCAATTGTCGAACTCCGAGGAGGAGGAGGAGGTGGGTAGTCTGCTCTCTCAGGAGAAACATCAGGCCCATCCTGTAGCTCTGGCATCTAAGCATAAGGTGAATGACGAAGAGGTGTACTACCAAAAGGATCACCAACACCCTAACCATGATCTGATGGGGTAGTACTACTAGAAGCATGATCGCCACCCTCATCATCATGATCTGAGAGGGTAGCACTGCGTAAAGGCTCATCTGATGTATTTAGCATTACATGTCCTGCATCCCTCCTTGCTGCTAGTATCCTACTAGCTCCGACGATATGACGCATAAGAGTCATAATATCGAGCAGGGAGTCCCTCAAGAGATCCACGAACTTCGGATCTGTGCTGATGTCTCCAGTCGTCATAGGGCAGACTCCACCCTCAACCAAAACTATGGAAAATCTGTTGTAGCAATCCATCCTAAATTTCAAACCAATGTTACGAGCTCGGATGCCCATGCTCCCATGAGGATGTGCCTCACCCTCTTGGGCCTTACCCATCTCCTCGTCTACTCCCTCTAGTGGGGGAGGAGGCATGTCCCCTACAAGGAATGTGCCAATGTCTACAAAATATATAGTACACAATAATAATTAGACAATTTCATTAGACAATTTAATAAAACAAGTTAAAGAATGTGTTAGAGTAAAAATGAAACTAGATTAATTTAAAGAAAACACTAATATTACCTCTATCATTTGCATGCTCATCTAGTGTGAAAAGGATGTTTGGACACTGTCTCCAATCAATACATGTGTATGAAAACGACAACAAGATAAATGCCTGGTCATCCTCACTGGCCAGTAGTGCCAATGCTTGGGGCAGAAATCCTGGCTGGATACTCTGGCAGGCCCCTCTTGGGCACCGTTTGGCCCCACATGCGCATCCACACCTCGGTCATTGGCCTAAGAGGGTGATGGTCAAATGTAGGCCTCGTCCCTATAAACCTCTCAAAAAATAAACAAAAAGGCTCTGAAGCGAAAAGGAAGCTCGTCCTCCCATGTATCATCGCACGACATCTATCTAAAGCCCTACAAAACTGCCTCAAAAAAATGGCAGACCATCTGATACATCGTGGTACCTGAATCAAAGAATCGACATAATACAAGAGAGGGCAACTAATGTGTTTCCAATCACTAATATAATGTGCAATGGTGGTCACTAATAATGAGAGCCACTTAACCTCATGTGCAATAAAAGAAGTAATTCGTAGTTGTCCACCACGCACTTGAAAAATCTACTGGATGGACTACATGAGCCCCAACATATCTTTGAGAGTAGACAAGCTAATTCTCTTTTGCAACCCCATAGGGAACATCAGGGAACTAGGGAAAATCCTCCCCTAACCTAGATAGTTCAATGATCAAATATATGTCCCCATCAAAGGGCTTATACCACGCCTCAGGACCAACACATAAACCCTACTCCTAGACACTCTACTGGTGGATCGGATGTGCCAACAAGATAGAGTGCACCTTCACAGATGTAGCCTCCTCATAGTACTTAAAGAGGCCTACATTCCTCAAGAGTTCGCAGGTCACTGCACTAATAGGGTGACAATATAAATCCCTCTCCCTCTCTCAAAATTCCCATGGTCAGAACACATTGTATTGGTACGCCATTTACTCTTGCTCCAATTGTTGCTCCCTCCATTGACGTCTTTGCTACATGTTTGACATATAAAATACATCAACCATGCATAAAACACATATTTTTCAATATATGAAAAATGTATTTATAAATATGCAAACATAACTTTCAATTAAAAAAAAAAATCCCCAGTGTGCCCAAAAAACAATAATGCACTGGCTTCGGTGTCCTATCAAACATAACCACACCGAAAACAATGCATACATATGTATGACGCACTGCTTTTGGTTCACATATGTACATTTTCATCGCGATGCGTCTCAAACTTATGCACCGGTGCACATGTATAACCTTTTCGCATTGGTACAAAACGTTCAGTTATCGAACACACCGAGCTATATTTTTTTTACATTATGTGTGTAGTGCATTTAGTAAATATAAACACAGTGTGTGTAACCTAAAAATGTATGCATCGATGTACTATTTATAGCTTTTCTCTGT
This sequence comes from Pinus taeda, assembly GCA_000404065.3. Taxonomy (NCBI): domain Eukaryota; kingdom Viridiplantae; phylum Streptophyta; class Pinopsida; order Pinales; family Pinaceae; genus Pinus; species Pinus taeda. The sequence continues at coordinate 131,207 of APFE030524596.1, forward strand.
ACATTTTCATTTACAAAACACACCACAAATATAATGTCTATTAGGTTCACGCATTGAACTGCGGTGCACCCTGTAAATTTACAGGGTGCACTACTATTGGTGTGAGCCGAAGTTGTCAAACGCACCGCACAGGGAAAAAAATTCAAAAATAATGGATTTTTTTTACCTATTTTACAATTCTAATACACAAATAAATTAAATTAGAGAGAAACCTAGACATTACCTGAACATTTGGTCGTTGGGGAGGCATTGGTGAGATGTAATTGCGAAAAACAAATTTTGCCACCATTTGAGAAAATTAGGAATTCACGCACTGAGCATGGTACAGAAGGATGGTGAGAAAGTGAAGCACTGACATTAGGGCGCTTGCATGACACAAGAATGGCATTTGTGCTTCAGATTTCTACAACATTGTAGATGGTAAAAATGAAATTTACACAAGCCAGTCTTTTTTAACCCTCCTTCAGTGTGTTATTATAACTGCATCGGTGCATCAAATATCTAAGAGCACATTTATTTTTCCCTATAACAGTGCTCTTGTTAAGATGCATCAAGGCGTTTGAATACATGTACTACACCAGTGCTTTGTCGGACTATAGCATTACATAATAATAATAATAATAATAATAAAAGCCGCCTAACGATGCTCCTTCATAGACGCACCAGGGCGTTTTAATACACAAATAGCACCGGTGCTTCATACTAAGATAACACTTTTTTTTTTTCTTAATTAAAAGTGTTATAACAGTGCTCTTGTTAGGATGCATCGGGGCATTTTAAATAATTGACAATAGCGGTGCTCTGCGGAAATATAGAACCGCATTTTAAAAACCCCCTAGAAATGCTCTTTCTAAGACGGACTAGGGTGTTTTAATATATGAACAACACCAGTGCTTCATTGAAATATAGCACCAGATTTTTTTGAAAAATAAAAGCTATAGCGGTGCTCCTTCTAAGTATGCATTGGGATGTTTTACTATAAGAAGGGCACTTGTGCTACGGGTGGATATAACACCGATAAATTTTTAAATTTAACCTTTATCTAGTGCTATTGATTATTCAAGCATCAATGCATGGTATATTGTGCACGCATAAGGGGGTTATAGTACTGGTTCAACATCGGGTCGTCGTCACAATATAGCACGAGACTGGGAAAAATGAATTTTACGACTGACATTTTTGTAAATTTAAACTTTTTTCCAATGCTATCAAGTAGTATATGCATCGGTTCTCTTTGTTATTTAACTCACAGTTTTTTTATTAATAAATCTGCACGGTTCACCATGTTTTATTCGACATTGTTGCTTATATTTATAGTAAAGTAGTGGTGTGTTTGTCTATTGTAGATGCACCATAAACGAAACATCCACCCGCCCACCTCCTAACAATGTGATTAATCCAAAAGACTTATTTCTACATAATCTAAAAATTGTAAATTTTCCCTAATTTGGGGAATACAACATAATTAAACCTTGTTAAATTTGAGGGATACCCCCTTTGGTTGTTGAAATTTTTTTATTTGACAAAAGCAAGAAGGATATTGTCCTCCATAGGGTGCCTTGTCATTCCTTTCTTACATAGAATAGCCTCAACAAACAACATAGGAATCAAATGCTCTCATGAAATTCTTTAAAAAAAATCCCTAAAAGCGCTTAACTCCATAGAAAGTGCAGTTCCACCAATGAAAATGACATTAAATCAAAAGTAGGGTTATTGGGGTGCAAAATAATGTTTTGTGTCCTATTCAGTTTTGCAAGGAAAACCTTGTTTGGAAACCCAAGGGATGTTTTCCCACATTCATGGATGGCATCCTTATTAAACCCATATATGCAAACTAGTGCACCTCACTTGAGGGGATTCCAATTGGGCACTCATTAGCAAGAGACAAGCCAAATGCTAAAAACACTAGTAATAATTGGTTGACCTAACCTCTTGGACTATTTTTGTCCTATTTTAATTGACATTTGCATCCCCTCTATGTTGTTATTGTATCCTTCATGTGTCTACCATCTCTCCTACATATATCATGTGTCTTCCCATGACACTTTTACATCCTTCATACATCAGATTTTTTCTTTCTTGCATTGCTTTTGCATCAACCTTGTGTCTATCATGCATCCTTCTCATATCTATCATGAAAAATAGCTAAAGTGCATAAAGATGCAACACAAAAGAAAAAGAAAAATAACATAAAAGAGATGCTCAAACAATACAAATGAGATGTGAAAATTTGAAACAACTGGGATGCTAAATAGAGGCAACAAATGGCAAAAATATGCAATAGAGACAGCAAGAACATGTCAAAAAATAATGTCAAAAAGGGTTGTGTGTCCCATTTATAGTTTTCCTAGAGGAATGATGTAATTTTGGACACCCTAAGCCTACATTGTAACAATGTTATTATAGAGTCTTCATTTTAGTTAACTACAGGTATCACAAAGTTTTCACTTTAGTTGAAATCTTAGGTTCAACCATAGGTTCACTTTTTATAATTGTGATAGGTTAGTGACTTTAGATGTCATTAACTATGGTGTATGTAATTGAATACTTTTTACTGAGTTCTGACTTTTGCCAAGTATAGTCAATATCAATACCTTTGATGTGCACTCAAGAAAACCCATCACCCTATATTTTAAATTGTTCTCTTATTGGGCTACCAATTTACTCATTATTGAATGTATCTTTATATTTTCCCTATATAGGCTTGGATGCTTTCATTTGATACTCGATCTGTTAGGTCCTTATAATACTAGTGTATTCCCTTATTATTTTTCCAAAGAAAAAAATCAAACTTATTATAAACTAATAAAAAGTTACAAGTAGATGCATATGCATTCAGATTGCTGTATGATCAGATCATAGAGCTACCCCAGAAAAGAGACACCCTTTTCTGTACAAAAAGCTAGGAGAAACAAACTCTGGAATCCTGAGCCAAAAATTCCTGCTCACAATTCTAGATAAGGTCACTAATATCAGTCCATATAAACCATATCCAAGCAGGGACCGAAGTCACGCATCTATTCCTGCATCTCCTCATTGAGGAAAACAACCCAAATTAGGAGATAGATACCATGAAAGTCTAGTGTAAAGTAAAAACATCTTCCAAAAAGACCATTGTGCTTATAACCAGTTACATCAACTTTTACAGTCTATGTAAATCATCAGACAAAAAACAAAACTAAACATAGGGAGGCTGTATTCCCTTATTATTATTGTCAGTGTACCCCTTATTGTTATTGTTGTGCCCATGTTGTCCCCATATTGTTATTATTGTGCCACATAGAAGCCCACTATTGTTATTGTTGTGCCCTTACATTACTATTTTTATGTCAGCTCTGATTATATTGTGACCCCTTAGACTCCTATATATAGAAAGGTGGTATTGTCATTTGTATCATCCAATAATTGTTCATTTATGTAATGTAAAGGAGGTTTCCCCCTCGAAGAGCTTGACTTTGAAGTCGTTAATCTATCTTTTCTATCTTTTTGTGAGCTGGTTTCATAACAATTGGTATCAGAGCTTTGGATTCTAGGGTTTCACTGCTTCAAATAGGCTCCCGAATTGGATTGCAAACATGTCACCTTGGGAAAATCATCATAACTTTCTCTCTAAGCATTTGATTTGTTAGCACTCCTCCGGATCTCTAGGGCTGAGGAAGAGTCCAGTTGATAGATTAGGGTTTTAGGCTAGATGTAAAGTGCAGGGGGTTGTTTGATTTGATTTTTGGGTTGGGTTGTTGGAATAGGATTGGGCCAAAAAGACTAGGTCAGGGCAAATGAGGGTATGATTGCAGACATCTGATGGAGAAAGGTAGGTAGGCACTTAAACACTTTAAGGCTATGAAGTGAGATGGATAAGACTGGTGAGGTGCTAGAAAGAGCAAGACAAGCATGTATTATTTCTAAACTAAAGAAAATGGATGAACTATGTAGATTTCCCCAAAACAGAGCATATAAAATGTATTATGTGTATCAACTTGAAAATCAACATATCATAAAAGTGAAATGCAATATGGGAGTACAAAACCAATTAACATATCATAGAAGTGAAATGCAATACGGGAGTACAAAACATTCAAACATATGCAACATAAGAGGAAACTATGTCAAAATTCCATACCACAAGTATTCCACCAAAATAGCTACAACTCATTCATTAATTTTTGCCAAATACTAGTTACGCTAGTGTCTCTGATCAATAGCCAAACATCCAACTGATTTCCAACCTGTGAAATGACTAAGAAAATACATAATATAGACCTTAAAACAACTCATCCTAGCCTCAGGGGTCGAATCCATGAGAGGAGGAGCAGTTGCAAGAAAAACTGAACTAATAGCTAGAGTGTAGGGTGGTCAAAGTGACTCATCCCTAACTCTAGAAAACTGATTCATTACATGCCATGTAGGCAATTTGACTGAGGTATTTACCCTAGATAATAGTAAAAAACATAATAATTACATCATATTTATCAATTACATGAGTAAAACATCAATTCCCCTTAGGTGAAAGTGAGTTTAGAGTGAAACAGTGAAAAATGTAGAAGGCTATCAAACACGCCCTTCAACTTCAGGGCTGCTTTTGGATGCCTTCTCGGTGTCCACATTTGCTCCAAGATAGCTCGTTGGAAAGCCCTTCGAGTCTACTTTCCAAATATGCCTTCATTTTTCCATTTGGAGGTAATTTTCCATATCAAAATTCCAGTCTCCCAAGAATGGTAAATGCGCAGCAACCAGGCTAAAAAAAGAGGCAAAAAGGTGGTTTTTTGATGATTTTTAACCCTTTTGTCTGACCAATTTTCCTCCAAATGCTTAGAAAATGCATAGGGTGCATGTCCTCATTACTCTAAATCCAAAAATGCTGACCATTTTCTCATTGGATGCTCCAAAAAAAGGCGCAATGTCCAAGGTGCTACGCGTTTGACTGTTTCACTGTGCTAAAAATACTTCAAAAACACACAGAAAATCATGACTTGCAAAATTTGTTCAAAAGTGGTGAAAATTGGTGGGCTGATAGCTGGTCATATGTTTGAGGCATGGAGTGATTCCTTGGCAAGAATATCTAGCCTCTTTTCCTCCTCTTTCTTGGTCAAGGCTTCAATTTTTGCATGAGCTCTTTTGAGTTTGGCCCTTGCAATTTTGTTTCTTATGGCATAGTACTTTGCCATCCTTATCTGAATCTCAACATCCCTATTGGCCTTGTCTAAGAGGCTCTAAAGATGACAATTTACCCTCTCGAGCCAATGTTCCCAGTTCTCATTTACCATTTTGGCAAATTGCTCTTTCAAGGTGAGCTCATTGGCTAGTTTTGCCTCCCTTTGCCTTTCTAGCTCCAAAACTCTCTTAAGGCCTTTGTTCCTTGGTCTTCTTCTCAATACCTGTTCATCAAGATGTTCACCATACTGTCCACATGCCTCATCGAGTAAGGCCATAACCTTTTCAACCTCTCTCTTTGATTTTATGAGCTGAATCTTCATAAGCTCATGTTTGACCTCAAACTGCTTGTTCTCCTGCTCATAGTAGGAAATAGTGTATTTGCCCTTTTGAAAGTTTACCTGGAGCTCTCCTATGAGTTCATTCTTCTCCTTGATGACAATAGTTGTGCTTTCTCTGTCACCATGGCCATTTGAGTCAACTAACTGAAAATCACGCTTTCTCTCATGGAGGTCTTCTTCCTGATGCTAGATCTCTGCCTCTTTAACCTTTTCCTTACCCTTCTGTACCTGCTTTGCCAATGAAGAAGGTAAGGCCCCTCCCACAATCAGTGGGGCAAACAATTTCCTATGCCCTCTCTAATAGGTGTGTGCCAAGGCACCTAAACCAATGCCTTTGGGATTGCTCCTCTCACCATGATCAATATTCTCTTGCCCATTGCCTTCATCCCTGCTAGGTGAATGAATAGGCTCATGAAATGGTGATGATGGAGGTGATGGTGTGGCTGACTCATCAGATGAAGATAGATGATGTATGGACTGAGGTGGAGGAAAGGAGGTGGATGGGTGAGAAGATGAAGGTGCTTCTTGGCCATGCTGAATAGGTGGGACTGTGAAAATCTCATTAGATATGAAAGTGTCCTCTGCAATGTTAATTTGATCAAGATGGTGTAGGACTATCATCTTGATGAGAGAGTGGTGAAAGACGTTATGCATCTGATGATCATAATCCTTTCTTCGGGTAATGAATGACATCTTGTCAATGTCCCTGTAAAGATAGTGGGGTAGATTGAGCATTTTAACTCTTGTGAAATGCATGAGTAATCGAATATGACAGGAATAGAGTTTAGAAAACCTACCCTCACATGTGAAGTACTTCATGATGATTTTCATCATGGGAACATATCAGTCTAGGAGGTAAGAGAAAGGAAAAATCCTCTTTCTCTGATTCTTGTAGCTTGGTTTAAGATATGGCTCATAATAGTAATGATCCAATTCTCCTTGTTTAAAGCACTTTTCTCTAATATTTGGGATTGCGGTGGCAGCTGATATAATAGCAGGAGTTATGGCGAAGGTGACACTAGTAAGGGTTTCCTGGTTGTCATGGAGGTTGGTGATGAATAGTCTGGTCAACTCAGGACTATGCTGGATCCTTTCCACTTCCTCACAAAACTCAAAACAACCCATATGTTTAAAGCTTGCCACAGTGATGGGAGATGCCATGAGTTCTCTGGTATTGGTTGGCTCATGTCTGATAATTCTTCCTCCTTTTTTATATCGCCTCCTCTCTTGTCTTTCTTCCTCACTCTGACTTCTGTTCTCTTCTTTTGCCATGAGTTGTTGTTGTCAAAACCCTAGGGAGATGATAAAATGGATTGTAGGTGTGGGAAATATGGAATGATGTGAGGAGATATGATGAGGAGGAAATGGGGATGTGTGGTATGAGGGAGGTGATAGTGGATAGTATTTAAGTGATAGGAGTGGTAACAAAATGCTAAGAAATGTGATTTGAGAGTGAAATATGTTACTAGGGTTTTGAGTTTAGAAATGACAACAAATACTAAGAAACCCTATGTAGATCAACAATGGAGGCGAGGACTGAATATATTTTCCCACCTACCTCATTTACTGAAGTGTGCGATGACGAATTTTGAAGTTTGGTGGTGATGGAGGACATTCTGGCATGTTTTTGGTCCTCTCAGGCAAACGTGCAGCGACCCGGTCAAACACGCCCTTCAGCTACAGGAGTGCAACACAATTTAAAAATGCATTGAAATCTTTGGCAAACGCGCAGTGACTAGTGAAACGCACCCTTCCATTTCTAAAGGCGTCCTCTGGCTCTGTTTTGCTCAATTTCGCCTCAAATTTGAAAATCTTCTTTTGTTGAGGAGGTTTGAAAGTGTAAGAGTGCAAATGGAGTTTGCATAGATGTCTTAAGACCTTTTATACTTGAATGAGTTTGATTTATGAATTGCACACCCACTTTGTAATGTTTCATGTCACTTTTCAAACTTTCACACTAATGCTTTTCTTTTGACTTTCTGACCCTTTTTTCTTTTAACAGGTGCATGATGCTTTTGGAAATCTTGATGACCTTTGTTTGGACACTATTGGCAAATGGAATTGAGTACACAGCTGAAATAATGACTTATTACATATAATAGACATAAAATTACATAGATGAAAAAAAAAAAAATTACATCTGTTTTGAAGTAAAAATTACAAATTGGAATAAATTCCCTTTTGAAATCAAATTTGGGGCTTTCAGTAACCATGGTTACATGCTTGTAAACCTTTATCTAACTGAAAAAAGATATTATTTTCTTCACTCTCATATTTTGTTGACCTTATGCAGTGAGATGGTGATTTATTGGACCTTGGGAAAATAAAACCTAGGTGACCTAATGAAACCTTAAATGACTGAATTTCAGGTGAATTTGACTGATATAAAACATGATGAAATAAGCCTTCATGGTCAATGGATGCTCAACAAGACACATGAAGGTGGGCCAACAAATACAAATTTTTGAGAGGGGAGGTGATTTTGGATTTTGGGCTACCATTAGTGAGTAAATTTTTGCATGATGACCTAAGTGGAATGCAAAAAATTTCAATGGAACACTAATATGATATAAAAGAGGGATTTTGATCACTGATGGAAATATGCAAATACTGACTCTAATATGATTCAAATTTCGTAAAAATGACAAAAATCAGACAGAATTTAGTTTGTTTGGTATTGTTTTCAGAACCTAAGGTCAAAACAGTGACACGTGGCACATCGTACAAGTTCGCTCTACTGAACTAGTCTATAATTAGGTCATCGTGGGAGATTGGGCATAACTATTTCTTCGGGAATCCAATTGCGATTAGACTTGTAGGGTTGGAAAGAAGACTCAAAGGGCTATGACAGGACAAAATTTAAGAACTTGGAGATCCAAAATTACAAAGTTATAGGCATTTCAAGATCGAGCTCATACAAAGCGGGAAAAAAAATATGTGTAGTTTCTTTTGTAAATTTGCATAAGCCTTGTTTGAGAAAGTAGTTTGAAGTGATTCAAAGGGCTTTTTGAAGCATAATTATTATTCATTGATGGCTCGAAGAAAGAAAATGGAAACACCTAGTAAGCAACCTAAAATCTCTACTATGACACATGAAGAAGAGGAAGAAATGCAACATGATATATCAAAATTAGGCGACCAAGTGCAACAAATTTCGGTCTCACAAAAAGTAACTAAAGCTAAGATGGATGGTATAGAATCAAAACTTAATGGCAACATGGAAGATTTTAAGATAGATTTGACAGAGTTGCTACAATAAATTCTTACTAATGGCGAAAGGGTAGTAAAGGAAACTTGTGATGAGAACAAAAGAAATGTTAGTCACCCTTTCATAGAATCTAACATTGGATTGAAGACCCACCATGTTCCAATGATCGATATGAGGAAGTTTGATGGCAAGGATCCCGTAACATGGATACTATAGATGGAGCAACATTTCGATCTTCGTAATGTGCAAAGCACACAAAAGGTACGCATTGCAACTTTATATTTGGAACCCAATCAGTTTGTGTGGTATCGATGGCTTTACTATCGTAAATAAATTATCACTTGGGAAAAATTTATGGAAGAAATGTAGCACATTATGAGGATACAAAAAGCAACACCTTTTTTAGCCAATTTATAAATCTCAAACAAAAGGGTTCAATGGTGGAGCACATTGAGGACTTCCAAAAATTGAATATAAGGATAAGAGATATTCCATAGGAGCATAGGATTGATGTGTTCACAGGGACTTTAAAGGATAACATCCAACATGAGGTTCACCTTTGGGAACCTGATTCATTTTAGAAGGCATTCAGGTTGGCAAGAAAAAATGATAGCAAAATTATGGCAACAAGGAAGCCTACCACTCACAACTATAAATATGGAAGTGTTGTTGCCCCTAGCCTTTCACAACCTATAAGGTTGACACCACAAAATTGGAAGAAAAAGAGCAAAAGGGCTTTGTTACAGTTGTGATAGAAAATACACTAAAGGTCATAAGTGTGCTGAGAAGAAATTATTCTACATAGATTGTGAAGAGGAAGGAGAAAAGGAACAAGAAATGTCAAAAGAAGAGGATATACTCCAAGAACAAAGCCTAGATAAAGAAGAAATGAATCTGACATATCTTGTAAGATTGGTCAGAATTACCACTCCTCAAACATCAAGATAGAAGTACATATCAAGAAGAAAAAGGTAATAGTGTTGATTGATTCGGGTAGTACCCATAATTTTTATTCACGTAAGATAGCCAAAGGAATTAAATTGCTTCTAATCCAGCACCAAGTGTCAAGTGATGGTTGCAAATGGAGGAACCATAAATTGCTCTGGAAAGTGCCATAATATCAAGTTATCCATGGGAGAATATGTGTTGAATAGTCCAATGCTTTCCATCCCAATGGGTGGTGCTGATGTTGTACTAGGAGTCCAATGGCTACAATCTTTTGGTACGATAACTTTTAATTTTCAATAACTTTTCTTGAAGTTTGTTTCAGAAAGAAAGGAAGTTGAATTAAGGGGTATCACAGGAAAATGAAGAAATATAATCAGATCTAACGGCATGACAAAGTCTCTAAAGAAAGAACAACGAGGCATAATAGCACAATAATGTTCACTAGAGGTTCCCACATTGGAATCATCTATTTCTCTAGATCTCCAAAAAGTATTGGAAAATCATTCCAAGGTATTTGAGACTCCCAAAGGCCTCCCACCTATTCGTGATCATGATCATGTTATTCATTTGATTATAGGTAGTGTTCCTCCAAACATTAGGTCTTACAGATATCCCTATGCCTAAAAGAGGGAAATTGAACGTATGGTTGCAGAAATGCTAGAGGTTGGTATAATTCAGCCTAGTCAAAGTTCTTTCTTTGCTCCAGTAGTATTGGTGCACAAGAAGGATGGATCATGACGCATATGTTTAGATTATAGGGAGCTCAACAAGATCACTATTAAAGATAAATTCCCCATTTCCGTCATTGATGAATTATTGGATGAATTGCATGGAGCAATTTACTTCACCAAGTTAGAACTTCGTTCAAGATATCATCAAATCAGAATGAAGACGGAAGACAATTCAAAAACAACATTTAGAAATCATGAGGGTCATTATGAATTTTTGGCCATGCCTTTTGGCCTTACCAATGCACCTTCTACATTTCAAGGTTTTTGATGAATTCATTTTTCAAACCATTCCTTAGAAAAATTGTGTTAGTATTTTTTGATGATATAATAATCTACAACAAGTCTTGGAAAGATCATGTTCAACATGTGGACAGAGTGCTAAAACTATTGGAGGAGAACAATTATATGCAAAAACCTCCAAATGTTTCTTTGGATTACAAGAGGTGGAATATTTGGATCATATTGTATCTCGTGAAGGTGTTAAGGTAGACCCTAGCAAAATTAAAGCCATTAAGGAATGGAAAATCCCCACATCCATAAAGCATCTGCGAGGATTTTTCGGGTTGGTAGGGTATTATCGCAAGTTTGTTAAGACTTATGGGAGAATATCGACACCTCTAACAACATTACTGGAGAAAGATGCATTTTCTTGGACTCCAGAAGCAACGAAGACATTTGAACATCTTAAAGAGCTAATGTGCCAAGCACCGGCCTTAGTTATGCCAAACTTCACAAAAACCTTTATTATGGAATGTGATGCCTCGGGAAATGGAATTGGTGTTGTTTTAATGCAAGAAGAAAGAACCATTGCTTTCGAAAGTCGTTCAATCAAAGGAAACTATTTACACAAAGTTATTTATGAGAAGGAAATGTTGGCAATACTACATGCACTTAAGAAATCACGACCTTACTTAATGGGAAGACACTTCAAGGTAAAAATAGATCACGAGAGCCTTCAATACCTTTTAGAACAAATATTATCCTTAGAAGAGCAACAAAAATGGATCACAAAGATGTTAGGTTATGACTTTGAAATCATACACAAAAAAGGGAATCAAAACGTTGTTACAAATGCACTCTCAAGAAAGGATGAGGATGTGGAAGCATTTCTTTGTGCCATTTATATTATCCAACTAGATTGGATAAATGAAGCAAGGGATGAATGGAAGAATGACGAAGAAGTGTGGGCACTCATTTAGAAGTTGTAGCAAGATCCGAGTACATCTGATACATTTAGCTGGAAAAATGATTCGTTATGGTACAAAGATCGCTTATACCTCTGTAAGAATCTCCAACTCAAACAAAAGATTCTCAGGGAATTGCACACATCTCCCTTAGGAGGGCATTTAGGATTTTTAAAAACTTACCACAAGGTTAAGAAGGAATTTTTTTGGGATGGCCTTAAATCTGATATTCAAAAGTTTGTGGCAGAATGTTTGGTTTTCCAACAAAATAAAGTTGAGACAATTAAGACCCCATGTCTATTACAACCTTTATCCATTCCAAGTCAACGTTTGGAGGAGGTTTCAATGGATTTTATCACAAGTTTAACCAAGTCCGAAGGAAAGAGTGTCATCATGGAGGTAGTTGATAGACTTACCAAGTATGCACACTTTTGTGCATTATCTCATCCATATAAAACCAATACAGTTGCTATTGCATTTATGGAAACAATTCAAAAGCTACATGGAAACCCAAACATTATTGTAAGTGACAAAGATCCTATTTTCACTGGAAATTTTTGGACATAATTATTTTCTTGTCTCGGTATTCGGTTAGCTCATAGCTCATCTTATCATCCTCAATCTGATGGGGAAACTGTGATAGTGAACAAATGTTTGGAAGGATATCTCTGTTGCTTTGTATCTGATAAACAGACACAATGGGTCAAATGGTTGCCTTTGGCTGAATGGTGGTATAACACTTCCTTTCATACTGCAGCAAAAATGACCCCATTTATGGCTCTTTATGGATGTCATCCAACGTCCATCACATCATATTTAAGAGAAAATTCTAAGGTTCAAGCAGTGGAAGATCACATCGAGCATCAACAAAAAGTTCTCCAACTCTTAAAGGATAACCTCACTTTGGCACATAATAGAATGAAACAACAGGCATATCAACATCGCAGCAAAAGAAGTTTTGATGTAAGTGACTGGGTATTTCTACGGCTACAACCATACAAACAAATGTCCCTCAAGCAAACCAAGAAGGATAATAAATTATCACCAAAGTATTATGTTCCGTACAAGGTGTTACAAAAGATTGGTACTATGACATACAAATTGGAACTTCATGCATCTTCCCGAGTGCACCTAGTTTTCCATGTTTCATGCTTAAAGAAGGTTATTGGTGACAGGCTCCTAGCTCAAACAATATTGCCAGAGCTTGACGAGGAAGGAAAAATCATATTGGAACCTGAAGCAGTCACAGTTACAAGACTTCGACAATTGCGAAATCGATCAATTTCAGAGTATCTCATCAAGTGGAAGAACTTACCCGCTGAAGATTCTACATGGGAGGATGAGAATTTTATACGGAAGCATCCATAACTACTCAAGCATTGAGGACAACACCTTTTTTAAGGAGAGGGGCATGTTAGGTTCCTATAATACTAGTGTACTCCCTTATTTTTATTGTCATTGTATTGTTGAAGATGATAATTGTGTTATGTAGATAGGTTAGATGAAAGGCATGAAGGTGGAGATGTTTTCCATTTTATTTATGTATTACTTACCATTGTCTTATAATTATCTTTGTGGGTGATGTAATCCAACAAATAAGGATAAAGGGATATATTTTATAAAAAAAATTCTTAGTAATAAAAAGATTGAGATATTATTACCGGAATTATCTTCTTAGACTAAGTCATTAATCTATGACTCATATCCATGAGTATTAGTACCAATTTCTTGTTTTACTATGCAATTCATGTTAGTTTAAGTTCAACTTCACCCCTCTTAACATCACTGGATGTAATGAGTACTAAGTGATTATTGAAAATTATAAAAAACATTAAATATGATAAATAAATTAATCATTTACTCTAACCAAATAATTCCAAAATTAATATCTTATATATTGAAATACCAAAATACTTCATCATTTATTTTATAATAAATAATAATTAAATGTAAATAAAACTACTAACAAATAACACATATTATTAACCCAGCTAGGAGTGGAAGAACATGAACAGACTTGCATTGAGGAACAACTTTGCAACAAACCAAATCTTATACGGAAGCATCCATAACTACTCAAGCATTGAGGACAACACTTTTTTTAAGGAGAGGGGCATGTCGGGTTCCTATAATACTAGTGTATTCCCTTATTATTACTGTCATTGTACCACTTATTGTTATTGTTGTGCCCATGTTGTCCCCATATTGTTATTATTGTGCCCCATAGAAGCCCACTACTGTTATTGTTGTGCCCTTACATTATTATTGTTATGTCGGCTTTGATTATATTGTGACCCCTTAGACTCCTATATATAGAAAGGATAGCTTGTCATTTGTATCATCCAAGAATTGTTCATTTGTGTAATGTAAAGGAGGTTGCCCCCTCGAAGAGGCTGACTTTGAAGTTGTTGATCTATCTTTCTGTGAGCTGGTTTCATAACATGATCACATGTGCACAAGTAATTTTCATGGTCATGTGGGTTGTCTCATTGGCCTTTGCCAAGCCAAGAAATTAACAAGTATTGTGTGTGGAATGGTTTTCTACATTGGTTCTTTCATGCATCTACTAAAGCTTAGGTTCTCAAGCTAACTTTCCTCCCATGCTCTAAGAATGATGCCATCCCTAGAGGCTGTAAACAAATTAAACAAACAACAAGAAAGACAAAGGAGACAAAGCATGATAAATCTGAGAATAAGAAGGTGATGCAACATTTACTGCAGTAGCGAGGTGTGAGGAGGCTTGGCTTGAGTAATGACATGAACATTATCGATGATTATACAACTAAAATTCCTCCCTACATGCATAATAATTATAAAGGGCATTGGTGTTGTACCATATTTGATATGTACTTAAGCATGTTTTAACTCTACACCATACTCCTTTATACCTTGACAATGAAAAAAATAGTGCACACTCAATTTGTTTTAGGTCTCACCATGCTCAAGTTCTTACATGCCACTGATGCTTACCCCTTGTCACACTTTCATACGTGACTGACCACACTTTGATCTATGATGCATCCCATCACTACCCTTCATCAACATCTAATCTGTATGACACCAACACTAATGAGAGGTTAACGTCCAAACTATATCATAATGGTGTAGCTTTAGAGTCTTCATTATAGTTAATGAGAGGAATACTAAAATTTTCACTTTACCATATTGAAATCTTAGGTTCAACCATAGTTTCACATTTTATAATCACTCGAGATTAGCGACAATATATGTCATTAACTATGTTGTTTGCAATTGAATACTTTCTCCTTGATTTCTTCGTCCTTTTGCCATGGGTGTTCAATATCAAGACCTTTGGCGTGCACTAAAGGAACCCCTTGCCCTATATTCAAATTGTTTTACTATTTAACTACCAATTCACCCATTATTGAATGTATCCTTATAGTTGGGCAATATAGGTTTGGATGCTCTCATTTGATACTTTACATCTATAGAAGTAATTATAGTGGTCACATGAGTTGTGTCATTAGCTTTGGCAAGGAAATAAATTGGTAGATATTGAGTATGTTATGGTTTACTAAGTTTGTCTTGTCTAGCATTTACAAAATCTAAACTTCTTAAGCTAACTCTATTGCCATGATATAAGAATGTTGCATTCTTGAAGGTAGTAAGCAAATTAAACTAAACAAGTAGTAAGAAAATCAAAGAGACAAAGTATGATCATTTTGAGAATATGAAGGTGATGCAACATTTACTCCAAGAGTGAGGTGTGGGTCAAGTAATGACATGAATGCCATCGAGGATTGTACAACCAAATCCCCCCTATGTGCATAATAAATTAGAGAGAGCATTGATGGTATGCCATATTTGATATGTCCTTAATCATACTTTTACTTTGCATTGTGTTCCTTTCTAACTCGAGCATGCAAAAAGTACTGCACAATCAATTCTTTTTGGGTCTCACCATGCTTGAGTCCTTGCATGCTACTAATGCTTGCCTCTTGTCATGCTTTCTTATGTACATGACCAAACTTTGATCTACAATGCACCCAACTATCGACCCTTCATCAACATCTAGTCACATGGCATCGACACTAATGAGAAATTAACATCTAAATGAACATGCCACTCTAAGTTTAATTCCTCGAGACACACTAACAATATTGTAGTTGAGAAATTTAATGCAACAACCATTCAAAGTGGTTAAAGTTTACTAGGTTTAGAGCAATATTAATAATCAAGTAAGGTTGATAAAAGTGTGCCTAATTGTCTAGTTTCCTAGTTTGAGGGTTCCTATCTCCTCCTTTCTTGTATTTGAGGTTGATCGTTTAATGACCAAAAGAATGGAACGTTATAACTCCACCCTACATAAATATTTATCTATTTATTTGCAAATAACTACAATATTTTTCACAACTATGTTCCTTAATAAGATCAAGCTTTACATAGTTATTATTGTGGCTTAAATCAGATATCATACATAACTTTAATCAACCGTTATCTGCAATTCACACATTTGTATTGACATTAAATGTATTATTAAGCAATTTAGTATTATAGTTTGTTATATACCTATGGATTGTCCACTATCATTTTGATTGTTTAGTCATGTGCAATCATAAACTTACATCCTTAAGTCATTGACACACTTTGCCACATTATCTTGGTTCCTAATTATTTACAAATAATTGCTAGGTCCTTGCAAGGCTATAGATAATCCATGCACACTTAATTACTTGAACCATACAAGCTTTTTCTTAGTCATCTCGTTATTTACAGTGATTGGGTCCTTTTTGTACTCTTCCATTACAACCAACTTGGTTTCTTCGAATTGGTGTAACCAAGCCATGCATTTCTACTTGTTTAGCCACAAACTAAAAAACAATGCACAAATTGAGAGTCATTGCAAACTAGCCTTGATACATGATTAAAGTTTGACAATAGATCATTACTAGAGCATGAGAGGGGGTGCCCGATGTTGAGGAGGGGCCATAGTCCATGCACACTTAATTACTTGAACCATACGAGCTTTTGCTTAGTCATCTCGTTATTTACAATGATTGGGTCCTTTTTGTACTCTTCCATTACAACCAACTTGGTTTCTTCAAATTGGTGTAACCAAGCCATGCATTTCTACTTGTTTAGCCACAAACTAAAAAACAATGCACAAATTGAGAGTCATTGCAAACTAGCCTTGATACATGATTAAAGTTTGACAATAGATCATTACTTGAGCATGAGAGGGGGTGCCCAATGTTGAGGAGGGGCCATAGTTTGGAGTCAAGAGCTTCACAAGTGCCCATTTCTCATTGTTTTCTTTTCATGGATGGAATTGTTTAGAAGCATGCATCTATCTCCCTTGACAATAGTTGCCATGTTGGCAAACCATCAAATTACATGGGCAATGGTTCCTTTAATAGGTTCAACCATGAAGAAATTAATGTTGTGGCATGGTTGATCCATATTAATTGACTAGTCATTTCCCAATAACAATGACGATTTTTCCCATCCATTTAGCAATTTTGATTTACCTTTGATATTATTTTATTAAAGCCCAGGTTCAAGGATTCTATTATGCCTATAGCCATGGTTTCCATTTCAATTTGATTAATTGTCTTATTATCTATAAGTTTGTATAGTGTTAAAATGATACTCCTCATGGTTCTAGAATATTCCATTAGCCATAATTAGATGCATGTTCCATTTAAAAAAACATAAAAAATACATTTCATCCATTTTTTAGAAATCACTCCAAACTTATTTGCAACTCTCTTTAGTGCCCATCGTGGATAGATGTACGTCACCTTTAAAGGAAACACCATAATAGTCAATCCATCTTCCTAGTGGGAGGGAGAACCTATATTGGCAACTCTTGAAATTGTCCAAATATTGTCTAATAATGAGAGAACTATCAATCCAATTACAGCCCAAGTTCAAGGATTCTATTATGCCTATAGCTATGATTTCCATTTCAATTTGATTAATTGTCTTATTATCTATAAGTTTGTATAATGTTAAAATGATACTCCTCATGGTTCTAGAAGATTCAACTAACCTTAATTAGATGCATGTTCAATTTAAAAAAACCATAAAAAAATTACATTTGATCCATTTTTTAAAAATTACTTCAAACCTATTTGCAACTCTCTTTAGTGCCCTTCATTATTCTTAAAGATTTCACAAAACTTGGCTAGATACATGTAACCTTTAAAGAAAACATCATAATAGTCAATCCATCTTCCTTGTGAGAGGGAAAACTTATATTAGCAACTCTTGAAATTGTCCAAATATTATCTAATAATAAA
>APFE030524596.1:158861-169365 GCA_000404065.3 Pinus taeda
TTATCATACTTATTATTATTCATATATTTAATATAATATTTATATCCTCAATGGATAATTTCATATTCCAACTCTTTTGGAGTAATTAATCTTCAGAAGGAACTTTGTTCGCTTCAATGTGCTAGAGAAAGGTCAAGTGCACATATGAGAAAAGCCAACAAAGGAACATGAGCACATAGGAAAAATTTGCGTTCCCCTAGGCTTAAACATGTTATATTAGAGAGCCTTAGTTCAATTATGAAAAAGATAAGTTACAAATCAAGCTTGAGTGGTGTATTTATAGTTATACCACTCAAGTCGTTTTGGCGTCCTCCCAAGAGGGTTATGGGCATACATAAATAAGGACACACTCCTCAAGAGGGCCTTTTAGCCTACACATCAAAGTTGATTAGCTTAGCCTTATATAGAAATTTCATGGGCACACATAAATAAGGTCACACTCCTCAAGAGGGCCTTTTAGCCTGCACATCAAAGTTGATTAGCTTAGCCTTATATAGAAATTTTATGGGCACACATAAATAAGGGCACACTCCTCAAGAGGGCCTTTTAGCCTACACATCAAAGTTGATTAGCTTAGCCTTATATAGAAATTTTATGGGCACACATAAATAAGGGCACACTCCTCAAGAGGGCCTTTTAGCCTACACATCAAAGTTGATTAGCTTAGCCTTATATAGAAATTTTATGGGCACACATAAATAAGGGCACACTCCTCAAGAGGGCCTTTTAGCCTACACATCAAAGTTGATTAGCTTAGCCTTATATAGAAATTTAGAATAAAAGAAAGTATGGCATTATCCATGATTACAAGTATACTAATGATATGTATTAATGGGTTATGGCCACATATATAGATTACACCAATAACTCCAACAATTTAAACCCCAAGAAAATGCTCTTTTGTACTAGGTAGCAATTTCCATCGTTTCTCAAAAAATAAGCTTTCGAGGTTTGTCTTAAACTATAAATGGTCATGTCCACAAGATTTTTTTGTTAACTCATCACCATATTTCGTAGCTATGGTTGACACTAACTCAGATATAACCTTTTTTGTTAGAGAAACCTTTT
This sequence comes from Pinus taeda, assembly GCA_000404065.3. Taxonomy (NCBI): domain Eukaryota; kingdom Viridiplantae; phylum Streptophyta; class Pinopsida; order Pinales; family Pinaceae; genus Pinus; species Pinus taeda. The sequence goes on from APFE030524596.1 coordinate 159,930, forward strand.
TAGAAATCATGGTGAGTGCTTTCTTCTACCCATCTTTGTGTTTTTTTACATTGAACTTGAGATCAAAAGAGTTTAACCAATATACAACAAAGTATATTGAGCTTCTTGTACACTTGCCTTACTTCTTTTCAATGTTCTACTTTCATCAACATCAGGTTGTGAAAATTCTTCCTCCTTCACTCTTTTAGGAACACTATCTAATGGTTTACCATTTGGAAAATATCATCTCTTATTTTCTATGTACTTTGTTGCATGACAAATCCCCATCTCCTTGAACTTGTTTTCTTGCAAATCAACAAATTTTCCAGCTTCGACTACCAACCTTAATCCATTTTTGTGTATGAAATCACTTTATTCTGATTTGTTTTTCATCTCATTTCATCTCTCTTTCAACATGGCTTATAGTTTGTACAAGGATTCCAAAGCCTATTGCCTTTTTGTGGTTAGAATAGTCAACAAACAATAATTTTCTACACGTGGCATCAAATATACTCTTGTTTTCTTACATAACTATGTTCTAAGTAGTTGAACTAAAGGTTTTAAAGTAAGTTACTTTAGTTTCCTTTGAAATTAAGACTCCTTGGTTGTGATACCTTTCATTTCTCAAGTCAGACAACTATGTTATGTATTCCTTTTGGCTAATATTTATTCGTAAGTGATTTTCATACAAACTATACTTCTTTTCTATAGAGCTGTTGTCTGGTATCTTGAGATAGTTCACACTACATTGATGGGCAAACGAGTTCCTCCACATCTCAGCAATAGGTTGCCACTTTCAAGCAATGAGACATAACATATACCAATTCTTATTTTAGTCAGTCACTATTAGGAGTTTCTTCCCCATGACCTTAGATGTTTGGAAATCTATTCACTCCAACATAATTTGATATTTCATTCTCTTGTACCCTCATACATGACATTATTTCAAAGGGTTAGGGTGCTCAAGAGGGTTTGCACATTTATATTGGTATTTTGGCCACACTCTTCTTTTACAGTTTTCCTTCCATTTTTGTTCTTATACTTCAATCTTTGGATCATAGAGAGTGGGTATGTTTTACTCTTTTATCTCTATACTTGGGGAGGTCATTCTTTTGGGGGGACATCAATACTCTTACGAGGACTTGATAGTTTCCCCTTCATGATAGGTAGAGGATGCATTTTGCCTACATGTGGTGGAGCCAACCTTAGTTGGTTTTCACAAGTTATCAAATGATTTTGTGAACTCCTCTTATCTTAAGGCGAACACCTCTTGCACTTTTATAAATCCCATGAGTTACAGATCTTGAATGGTATCCCTTGTTTGCTTACTCTAATAGTGTTTATCTCATGTTGGGGAAGTTAGTGTAGTAGACCCACATGAGCTTAGGTGAAACCTCATTATGCATTGCCCTTACATGCTTTGGCAATGGATGCATGGGCTCAAGATCCCCCCCCCCCCCAAACACTAGTTTAGATTAAGGCTTCCATTAATTTTGAGTGGAAGCTGAGCATTGGATATTCATATGCCTTGATATTATAAGATATGTGATAGGTTCCATTGCCCGTTTAAAAAGTCAAAACTTTTGTTGACTTTTTTTTTGGTATCCTTACTAGTCCATACTTGGTAGGAAGGATTTATTCCTTGTTTAAAGAGTCATTATTCATTCTTGACCATTCTTTGGTATCCATGGTAGTGTTGCTTGGTGTTGTACTTAAGGGCCTTCAATCTTTACATCTTACATCGTTTGGTTCCCCACTTGATCAAACAATGTTGAGGGTTTCATCTCTCTTCTTGGTGCTCCTAGTGGACGAAGATTTTAAGAGGTGTATAAAATGTTGCCATTTTAGCCTCTGGATTGTTTGAATGTTGGGAGACACTAGGGTGCTCAACATTGAGATCCGTCTAGAGTTGTTGAATAGTATCTCAGGACAATTTACATCAGAGTAGCAGACAACTCTCATCCACAAATTCCCTATGTTGGGTTTTCTCTTTTAGACATAGAGAAATCCTTGAGGGTATATCCTACTCTTCTAATGAGTCATCTGCACGTCGATTCTTTCCTTCGTCTTGGAATGTTAGGAGAATTGACATTCAATAATGGATATTTTAGAAGAGGACAACACAAACTCATCTTTGGTCAATGACAAACACTTGGATCCTTGAGATTGCTTTCTCTATACCCTATTCCAAAGCATTGTATTTCTCTTTGGCATGGTGAAGTTGAGATAATTGAGCTTAGATCTTATAGATTAGCTTTGCTTTATGCTTATAGGAATGGGCTTCACACTTGCATTATGTATTGACACTTATGTATTGATTAATGTCATTGGTTTGATATTAATAAACGTATCTCTTTTCTTTTGCTTTTTATAAGAGTGACTTGTGTGTTCCCTCATCATATTGACACTATTGTACTCAGTAGTGCCATTGACCTAATTTTGTGGTCATTTATTGTACATTTAAAAGTTATGTTATGTTATTTGATCTTCATTATTTGATTGGAGAATTCTTATCCTTCTTTTAGATTCTTCATGAACTGTGGCCAAATGTGTGATTGCATGATGCAACAACTCCTTGTAATTTTTGAATCTTCTCATCAAGCTATGCACAAATGCATGATATAAATTTTGTGATGCCCCTAGTCTAGTCAACAATATTCTTGATATAAGATAAGATAATTTTATCAATTTCCAACAAATGGCCACAAAAGTTAGGTCAATGGGGTTGAAAAAGAGTACAATTGGTATGAAATTACAATGTGGGAGTGCAAGTGCAGCTCCTAGAAATTGCTGAAAATAACAAAAAAAGGAAACAGGTCGTAGTGCTGCCATGACACACATATATGGCATGCTATAAAACAATCAATTGCTTTCTAAGAAAGATTAAGTGAGATAGGAGATTTGGCAATGAAGCTAAAGATGTCAAGGTATGGCGAGTCTAAAGATTGATGGTGAGGGAGGCGAACTGGGCATTGGCTTGTTGTTGAAGCTCCCTGGAACCAACAATGTGCATGCTGTATGAGCTTCGGGGGGATGTGAGAGCAAGGGATACTCCTAGCATTCATAGTTGAAAGAAAGAAACTCGGAATAGATCTTTGAACGCTCCTATGGAATTGGCAAGTAATCGGATGGGCAGGGGGAGCCCATCATCTAAATTTAAATCATTGCAATGTGCAGCACAAGGAGTCCAAAACAAGGTAGGACACCTTAGCATAAGCAACCTACCAACAACGACATAATTAGCAACACTGCCTGTTATGACAAGGACACATTTTGTTGACCTACCTCCTGACTGAACCTGTCCAACAATTCACGTGATATTGTTACATCCAATGAAGCATGAATCTCCATTTCACTTGTAATTAATCGCGAGTCAAACTCTACTCTTCCTTCAAATGATCCGATTCAACTCTGGGCGAGTCAAACTCACATTGCCGGAGTTTGACTCGTGGTCAACACTAGTTTGACTTGTGACTCACCGATTAATTGTGATTTAGGTGATTGAGGTGATTTTCAACCCTCAACTCACCAAGCAATCTTTTATCTTTTAGGGTTCTTGCATTTTTCGTTGCATGGTTTAGTTAGGTTAAAAATTAAATGTCTGTCCATGATGCACTTTTCACTGCTCAAGCCCACAACTCATACACCGAGAAGGTAATAGAGGCATGATTTCAATTTCAATTTTCTCCTTGTAATAGAGTCGTATTGTAATAGAGGCGTAGTGTGCAGTGTGCACCAATGTTAGCTTCAGTGTGTGCTCTGTTAAAGATTTCAGTACCAAACCATTATCACATCATTTCAGCAACAATCAAGAGATTTCAGTTATTGCTTTTTTTACTAATTAGTATGCGGTATTCTATAAACTTTTAGAAGCAGATGCTTCTGGTTCTATGTAGTCACTGGTTAGGCTGGTTAGGAGTTAGGACTCAGTACTTTGGATCACGTTTGGACACATAACATATATGAGATACTTATTCATTCATGATATTTTGGACATCTATTGATATTATGCATTGTTTGGACATGGCTTTATTGAATATCAATGAAAAATGTGTTTTTTTTTTTGTTTTTTGTTTTTGTTTTTGTTTTTGTTTGTTTGTTTTTTTTGTTTTTTTTAAATTCTAATGTGTATATCTTTATTTATTGAATTCACTGATTTTTCTCCGATATTTTTTCGATCCTATTAAAACTATTCACTCTTTTTCTTGGCCTATTTATTGTCGATTCCAAGTCTGGTAACATTGGTTGCATCTTTAACATGTGTAGATGCATCAACAGATTTAATAAACATTGACCTCTTGGGACAATTAACCAGGGAGTTAAGAAAGGTCCCCCACCTGTCTGATCAGTTGAAACATTGACCTCTTGGGACAATTAACCAGGGAGTTAAGAAAGGTCCCCCACCTGTCTGATCAGTCCAACTGTTTGACATCCCGGTGCATCTAGTGATTTTCCATTATGCCTTAAGTTCCTCCATTGTATGAGTGCAATCAACCATTTCATTTTGAAGGATAGCCCATCTCAATTCATCATACGCAGGGCCTTGTACCCCGGGCCTACAATAGCAATGGCATCAAATGTAGACTGGTAAGAATGGATTGTTCTTGGCAATTTTAAAAGGAATGTCATTCCATAGAAAACACCTACCCACAAGATTGCAAGCTTCTGGCTTCTCCTTTGTTTTAACTATTGACTTACTAGAAGATTGTGCACCAGGTGTGGTTCTAGGAAGAAAAATGAGGCCATTGAGGGTGTCTTAGAAGGTGAGGCTGAAGAAACATTGTCACTTCCTCCCCCCACATGTCCTACAACTCCTCCCTTTGGAAGCTTAGATCTCACAGCTTCCCTGTTATCTCTAATTATACTGATATCTACAAGTACTTTTTGACAATACAAATGATTTTAATGCTTGCATTTTGGTAGATACATGCTTCATGTTCCACTCAGTGTCTCCCCTCGTATTCATCCCACACAACTTGCAATTCAACCTTTTTCTATTACCCCCCCATCTATTCGATCCAAACTTCTTGGCATTTTCAGTCTTCAGATTTCAAACATTAGAATCCAAATAGTAATTATTAAACCCAGGACACATTCTTTTGAAAAAAGTTAAAATCAATATTGACGAATCAAAATACAAAAATTTTCGCACAAAGACGAATAAATCTAGTTTATACATAAATGTTATATCTCCTACGCTAAAATCAACAAGAAGCAGGGAAACTGATGGGCATTGCAAGTCCTATCAAAACTCTGAAAAAAAGCTCACTAAAAAAGGTGGAAATTGTTACATGTACCTGTAAATACACCAACAACTGAAAATACGTGAACAACCGATAGGAATTCAATCCCCACTCCACAACAAATTGATGATGGCTAATGAAAACACTCTCCATGGGCCTTGGCTCATGGAAAAATGATCTCCATGTTAAATTATGGTATGTTCTATGCTTAGAGCAGTTTACCTATTTTTCTTCTTAATACCCACAGATTAGCAATCACATATACATTAAGCAAAAGGGCAGATAGAACATTAAATGATCAACAGAAAACAAGCCAAGACCAGAGACACAAGATGTGGCAGCTAGCCAGGGACAAACCCCAATTCGGGGAAACCCTTTGATCAAATCTTCTTTTATCTTCAATAGTTCAGCAGAGAGAAATAGTACAAATCTGAATTCTGTTATTTTATATCAGCAGCAGCAAACCCTAGATCAGCAAAGTCAAACTTGGTCAAATTAGTTGAAATTGACCTCTAAAATGTTTGGTCAATTTCCGGTCAACTTGTCCTTGAACAACTTGAAGAAAGAGCCCTTGAACAGCCCCAAAAGAACAGTTAATTTGTAGATATCTGAAGTCAACTTGCAGCCCTAAACTAGGGCAGTCAACACCGGTCAAACCAGAGGTCAGATCACCTCGGTTTTCATGCCAAAAATTGCGGCTTGCCTAGGAGAGGCAACCACAATCCGCACTTCTGGATGGTCAACGCTTGGTCAAAGAGATGACCTGCTGCCCTAGCGTCCTTCTTTCTGCGTCTTCCTTGCCCTAGGATGTCTTCCTTTCAGCCACACGTGTGAGAGAGAGAGGGTCCTTTTATGCGTAGGAGAGAGAGAGAGGAGATGAGTGAATGAATTGTCCAAATGAGGAGGAGGCTGCTTGTATTTATATGCAAACGTTGAGGGTGAATAGACGTGACTATTGGGCTTCTGAGCCTACATAAGTTTGCTGGCCGACCTTGACAATTTGTCCTTAATCAAAATAAATTCATATCTTCATAAATACTTATCGGAATCGGATGATTTTTAGATCAATCCTACACTTCTTGATGAGAGGAATCTAGGAAAAATATCAGAATCCATAAATAAGGTGATCCACATGGAGTTTGGCTCTAGTTGCCAATTTTAACACTCCACCTCCTGTGCTCTCAAAATCCTTTGATCTGTTTGCAAAATGGCAAAAGAAAAACATAAAAATCGCTTTTATGCTGGCGTGTCTGTGGGTTCGGCGATATTTTCCATTGACCCATGATATTTAAGATAATATCGGGATATTTTCGTGAAGGAAAATATTATGATTTGTTCAGGTGAAAATATCGGGTCTGGGAAAATATCATGATTTTTTCATGTGAAAATATTCGCCCTCTGAAAATTGCACGAGATGTGATGTTGCTGATATTTTCATGATATTGGGAGCACTGTTTTGTATGTCTCATAACACAAGAATTGTCACTTGGTTTCTATCTCTGATTTCATGTATACTTGACATGTTCTCTTTTCCCAAGCTTCGTGTTTCACAATGTAGTCCATGCGAGCTCGTTCTAGCTATATGATAACAGTTATTTTTTTCACCATGGAATGTGAAGGCTTAGGCTGCCTTGGATTTTGATCTTTCTTGCCTTCTTGTTTTGCGTTGAAATTGTTCGTATGGTATTGTTTCTTTCTCTTGGAGTGCTTTCTGCACTACCTCTTCTGCATCATTCTTGCAAGTGCATTTTGAACCCCATTTTATCAGCTGTCCAACTCTTGCCTACCACACCTGAGTCGCGAATAATCTTTTACTTTGCGGGTCTGACATCTTCTTTCACTTCTTCAGCTCTTTTCAGTTGATTTTGAGTTAGTCTTTTCCTGTCCAAGGCTGTCAATCTTTCGTTGTAGAGAATTGTCTTTTTGAAGACTCGTGTCCTTATGGGGAAAAGGCTTATTTCAGCCAAAACTCATATGGAAGTGCCAATCCTTACCTGAAGAACACGTGTTAACAAGTGGTTTTGCACCCTCTCGATCTGTTGAGGAATGCAGCCCAAGTAGGGATTTCTTGCACAGGTTCTGTGTGAACATGCAGGAAGTCGTTTGAGACATTTATTTAGTGACCATTTTGGGTAAGTGGGAAATGATTCTATCCTGTAATATCACTTTAAAAATAAAAGTGAAAGTTTAATGTTTTTATTTGAAATGAAATGTTCTAAAAGTTCTGGAACATTAGTAACTTAGATTAGGATTTAATACTAGCCAGATTGATAGAGCTGGCAGCTAGGATTGAGGATATTAGTTACCTTCTCTCAAAGCATGAATAGGAGAAGATAGGAGAGGCCAAACACATGAGAAGACAGCAAGAGAGCTGGAAGAGGGCAGAGTACATTCAAGGAGAATTAAAGGAACAGACTACTGAAGTCAGCAAGTACAACAGGTCATACAGGCTGAAACACTGTTGTAGCAGTCCTTTCTTCATCCACAGGCTGTACTGCCACACATCTGGTTGACCAAAGGAATGAAAAGCTTATTTGGAGGAGAAATCTGTATGTATTTTATTTCTTCAGCTGTTCCTTTTCCACTTAGTGTGTGATGGATGCAATGTTTAGAAATTTAATGAGAGATCATTAGGACAGAAGTCACCTAGGCCTGAAAAAACTTGCGCAATCTGGGTACATCTATTTTTGGGTAGGCTTGAGCCCCATACCTTACGGCCATACGAGAGTATTTGCATCTTGAGTGTTCAGAAAAGGAAGCAACATGCTTCAAGCCCAATTTTCTGCTGCCCCATGTGAATTACTTTCCACCTTCGTTCAAGTCTTTCTATTTTCTGCACATGTGCAATCTCCAGTTCTCGTCAGATTCTTGTCATATGTCTATAGCTTTCAGTTATTCCAAATGGCTCATCTCTGAAGTTGATTGGGATATGTTTTGGTTTTCTTTTGAGTGAGAATACTGCCATGTTGTTTTGTCCATTATAAATTCATCCCCACATTTGTGCGAAATTTTAGTAAATCCCATAGATTGTATTGTAAGCTGCATAGACCTCGGGTTCCATCAATTTCTTTTCCTTTTCTATTTATCCATTCTTCTTGCTCATCAACATAGAGCCTGAATTGTCTGGTAGAGGGGCAGCCTTGCCTTACCCTTATATTGCTGTTGAAACTTTTCAATAACCCGTCCTTAGTTATGATTTTTGCTTTTACCGTTCATATAACCAATATATCACAACCCTCCACTCATTTTGGAACCCCATTTTGCGAGCCTAGCCTATCCTATCCATAATTTCTCTTTCTGTATAGTGTCAAGGCCTTTTGAAAAGTCAGGAAACAACAGTAAAATCTGTTGTATTTGCTGTGCCAAGTCTTCTATACTATGTGTCTTATTTTGTGGCAATGGTTTTTGGTGCGTTGTTTTGGCCTGAAGCCTGCCTGACCTTTCGCTCTTTTGTCCTCTGGATATTTACTGAGTTTTTTTTCAGCCATTCCACTATGATCCTCTAAATATGGTGGGAAATGTGAGGCGTGTTGCCTAGCAATCTGCAAAATCATCCAATACCATTTGATTGGTTAATTATGGAGGTGATATGCCAACTGAGGAAATCCTTTCCTCACATCAAGTGCTTATCTTGGATTCCATGAATATCTTTTGCTCTCCTTCATGCCATTCTCTTGATGCTGCCCTGCACATTTGTTTTTGTGAAGACTATCCCTTTTGTGTTGACTTTTGGTGGGATTTTTCTCTTAGCTGGGTTTTTGTATACTTCTTGCATGTTTGAAGTTTCAACCACTGGCCTGGTGTGAGGTCATCTTCTTGTACATATTTTGTGCCTGTAGCTCTTATGAATAAGGTTAATGTACTGCTTTGACATTTCCAACAATTCCTCTAGTCTGTTTTTTACAAATTTATCCTTTTGTTGCTTTGCTATCTGCTTGTATGCAATGTGCAGTGAGATTTTTGTTGTTCTTGTATTCTGATCTTGGTTCCTTGCAATCTTCATTGAACCAAGGGTTCTTGGGAAAGTTGTTTGAAGCTTCCCTTCTTCCTGAACCTTAGGATTTGCGGTGCTCAACTGATGTTTGGATCAATGTTGCACGAAGTGGAAGCGTTTTTTGGAAGCGGGGACGCGAAAGCATCATTTTCCAAAAATCTAGGAAGCGAAGCGTCTGCTATATATATATATTTTTATATTTTTTTGCATTTATACTCAA